>BDMB01000070.1:264398-338236 GCA_016859785.1 Macrotyloma uniflorum | reverse complement strand
ATATATATATATATATATATATATATTGGATCATAGGTCTTCCTGTTTTCTAGCAAAAACCAATATCCAAGGTTGGATTATAAATAGATTATGAAACCTAGAATGCATTAAGGTTTGACAGTTCAAATATATAATAGACATGGTTTAATTTTACATATGGTGATTTGTATATGACAGGATGATTTTATTTATATTGAAATATTTTTAATTCTTAAAATTGTATCATTTTCTTAAAATTTTGTATTTTAATCTGTTTTGCTTTTGGCTAACTTTTTTTTTGGATAACAATATTCGACAGTTTTGATGATGATTAATCTTCGTTGCTCAATGTTTTTTAAGTCATGAGATTAGAATCCGAGAGACTTGTTTAAGGAGATGAAGTCCGGTGCCACTTCGAATCAACACGTTAGTTTTTTATTTACTTATTGTCTTTTAAATGGTGTTAAAGTTCATATAATTTAGGTATATTACAGATGATTATATACTAATTATCATGATAAAATAATTTTTATTTAAAATGTTGAAATTGTGCATTTATGTTAATTAAATTAGTTAAAATCCTAATAAACAAGATTATTAGAGAAAAATAACCATTTTTCTTAATTTGCATTTGGAAAGAATAGTATCGAAGATCATAGAAATTAAAATAAATCCAAGGATACCATAGAAAATTTATAAATATACAGAGTCAGTATCTGAGGCTTGAAAGTCAAATTGCATAAATCTCGTTGCATTTTCTCAGAAAATATACTAATCCTAAGATTGCAAAGCTTAAGCATATCACTGCAATTACTATCGGCAACAAATATATGTGTTCAAGATATAAAATTTTGGTTTTATAATATAATAATTTTTCTTTTATTATATTTACATTTTTTAATATAATAATTGTTTTGATTATAATTTAAAATTTGTTATCATGATAATAAGAAATAAATTTCTTATAATTGTAATTTAAATTATTCTGAGTAATAGGTTAAAAATTGAAATAATTTATGTGATAGTATTCATTTAATCAATATTAATATATCTTATTTATTTATATATATAATGGATGTGATAATTGAACTGATTTAAATAAGATTTGTTAATGGATAATATTACTTAAATTTGTTAATAGGAAATTTTTAATACGAAAACAATTATTTTTTCTGTTTTGGAATTATTATGTTAAGTGATAAATTATTTGTTTTGATTATAGACACTTAATGATTTAGAGCATTACCTGATAGTGAGTTTGAGTTCTATAAAAAAATAAATTTTTAATGAGGATGAAATGTATATTTTAAAGTCATTTATGAAAAATTAATTTTAAAATTAATTTAAACTTGTATAAAATAGAGGAAAATATTTTTTATATTTTTCTAATGATTTTTAAAAATAATATAGAACTATATAAATGTCTACCTTAATTAATATATTAATCGATTTAGTATTGAATTTATCAACTGTTTTGATTATTAAATTAGAGAATTCAATAGGAATCAAATAATTGATTTTACGTAAAATGTTATTATTATATTATCTACAAGTATTGGAAATAAAAATAATAAATTTAAAATTTTTTTATAGTTTTAAGTGGTGGGAAAATATATCATTAGGATTTTATGAAATCAAATAAAAATTTTGATTTTTTAAAAATAACAACAGTTGTTCTATAAATTGGTTAAAAGATATATACAAATAACTTGTTTATTTCTAAATTTTACATATTTTAGCGTGTTGATCACTCACCGTCTTTTTTCCTTTTTTTTTCATAGTTAATTAGTATCAAATAATTGAAAAATTGTCGTTGACCTTATTTTAAAGTCAAAGTTGTTAATAATAAAGGTTAATCTTGATGTAAACACATATATAATTTTTACCTTATTGAAAAATTAATTTTATATACTTTTAAGATTGATAACATGTACATGCAACTTTTATGTATTATTCTTTATTTTATATAATTTAGATATAGAATAGATATTTATTTTTTACATTATGTTTATGAATATATCTATTTTTCCTTCCATTTTTGTGATATGGATATATACATGAACTTCTCCTTTCTATTTGAGAGAGTTAGCAAGAGAGACTTTTTGTATATTATTGGTAGGAATGATACCAGATTTATTAGGTGAAAGGAAAATCTCTTGAAGAGACTTAATCACCTCACCTTAACCAAATTGTTTCCTATTTCTATCTTTATGTGTATAAGAATTTTTGCCTGAAAGCACAACACAAATTAGTTGTCTTAGGTCAACTTGATTTGTAACTTGAAAAATAGTTGAAAAATCTTGACTAGTGTCGCAAGAAGTGGGTTGGTATATCAAAAAAGAAAAAAGTTATTTAATAAAATTAATTTAAATCATTTTTTTACATGTTTATTTTATAAAACTGATTTAAATAAATAAATTTAGCTATACAACTTAAAACGTATTACAAATTATAATTTTATTCAAATAATTTTTAGTATTAGAGAAATTTAAGATTAATAAAATTTTAAAAAATATAATAAATTTTTAAACTTAATTTTTTAATATATTCTTATTTTTTTCAATAAGTAGGCCGAATACTTGATGGACTAAGCAAGCTACAATGGACTAACAGTACCTCATTGATTCATTATTTTTGTATGAATTATATATCAACCCTAACTATTAGAAAGGATTTGCAATGATATTGATACCACTATTAAACTATATATTTTGGGAAACCTAGTTGATACTGAGTTAACTAAGATGTTATGTTATCTCTAGTCCCAATAACATAGGAGAATTGAAAATTCGAAGAACAAGAGATGAACATCATCCCTTTGTAAAAATATATATGGTTTTTGTTCCATCCAATGGATAAATCACGGGTGTGTGTTTGCTACAATCCAAATACTTAGAAACCCACCATCTCTTACACATAGATATGATCCAAGACTTCTCTTATACTTGGACTCCTATTTTAAAGTTGTATGAAATCTCAAACCTAGTTTTTTGTTTTTTTAGTTGGAAAAGAATACATTTCTCTTTGCTTTGATAAATGGTTGTTAAAGGGATATATAGGTGCAATAATCAATTATGTTAACATAACAAAATTCTATTTTTCTCTTTGGGATATCTTTTTCAATAATGAAGAAGATCTTAGAAGAGTATCAATCATTTGAAGATAAAGGAAGACAAGAGATGTATATTCTTTAAACCTTGTTTGGATTGGGGAGTGAATTTGAGAGAGAAGAAAAGAAAAGAAATAAAGAAAAAGAAAGAAGAAAGTGAAATTATTTGGATTAAGGAAAAAGAGTAGAAAGAAGAAGAAAGTTAAATAATTATTTTTATATTTTAATATTATTTTTAATTATTTATTATTATTAAAATAAAATATTTTTTGTTTAATTTTATATTTTATTATTATTTTCTAATTTACTATTATAAAAATATAAATATTATTAATAATTATAATATTATTATAAATAATTTTATTTATTATTAATAATTATTTATTATTTTAATTTTATTTACTATTTTATTTATTAATATAATATAATAATAAATAAAAAAAATATTAATATTTTTTTATCATAATAATCTTTTGACATGTTTTATTATATTATAATATTTAATAGTATATATATATATACTTCTCAATTTCGGAGGAGAAGAAGGCATGAATTTGTTTTGGAATTGTAATATTTTCTTCGATTTTAACAAAATCATCCCACATCCGTCTTTATAATTAGTATTTCTCCAAATCCAAACAGACGCTAAAAGAGTGACAAAAATAAAGAAATTGAAACAAAAAATAAAGAAGGCTTACATGAGAACACTAATAAGAGGAATACTAAAAGAGAGTTTAAAGAGAATATTAGAAAGAATAATATTTTTGTAACATTTTAAAAGTTTTTAGAAGATTCTAGTAGTTTCTTAGAAGTTCTAGATAGGTATATGATATGTGTTTTCACATAATCAACTCATTAATGAGAAATTTATGCAAGTTAATGAACTAGTCACCTCATTAATGAAAGAGTTGTAATTCTATTCATAGATCCCCGTCATACCTCATGGCCATGGGTGACTTCTTCTTCCTTGAATGTGTTAGCTTTGCATCCTATACCCATTTCTTATAAGCTTCTTGAATCATTTCTCACCATATAGAAAATAAATCTCTGTTGTACAAAACATACTTGAATAATGAATGAAATTAGAGTTTCTTGTGATAAATTGGATGTTTTAAGAGTTTTTATACTCTTAGCTTTAGGTTCTTATTTTGGAGAGATTTTTTGAGTGCGAATGGTAGTTGCACTTATCCTTGGATTATTTAAGGTGTCATGTTGTAATTTTGTTCCTCATCTTCCCCATTATTTTTTAATTCAACTATTTGTTACATGTTTCTATGGTGCTTTGCTAGAGAGCTTCTTAATAGTTCTTGGATGAGTTCGAGCCTTCAAATCCTTCATTGAGTTGATAGATCCTTCTAAGTCTAAAGAAGATTACATCATCATATAGTTATTAGAATTAGGGCTTCTTGTCACCAATGTTCCCAATAGAGGGTTGACAACATTTATTTTAAAGATATTATTCTAGATGAAGGGATTTGAGATCCTACCTCAAATAAATCATATTTGATCAAAATTGTTTATTGATAGTTGTTTCTAGACAATGATATCTTTAACATCCTTAACACACACGTAGTTACTTGGTTTTAAATTTGAAAGTTGATGAAAAATATGAATGTACACTAGAAGAGGGCTGAATAATATATATAATTTTATACTAGTTTTGTGATACCTAAAACTTTATTCCTATTTCTTAAAATTTCATTTATATTTTTGCTATTAATTTTGTCACTAATTATTATATTTTTTTAAAAACAAAATATAATTAGGTTATAAGTTAATAAGCATAAATATTGTATAATTATGAAAAAGTTTATGACAATCTGGAAAAGTTGAAAAATGATAAATTAATTTATATATGGTCCAAATATTAGATTTCGAATAATCACAAGTTTGATGTTCCACTATTGACAATGATTTAGATAATATTTTTTTTATTCAAGGGATATATCTAGTGTTTATAATAATATGTGAGAATAATATGTGTTTCACTATGTATCTTGTGCTAATTTTTATTATTATTTATAGATATGTTTCCCTCCTTATATAAGTGATAGGAAAAATAATATGGAGTAGAAGAATATTTAAATTCTTATATTTGAAGAAAACAATGATAAAACATATCTTAAGTGAAAGAGTAAAGTTGAATATATCCTTTTATTCTATGTTAATTATAATAACTTTAGAAAAGTTGATAAGTGTTTATCATTATTTGTAAGATATGCTTCATTTTGGTTGCAATGAAGAGAATATGATGTTATATATGGTAAAATACCACCCTTCCTATTTGATATATTTTGAAGAATAGTATGAAAAAGAAATTTTGACTACCTTTCTCTTGGAGAGAAAATGAACTTAGAGAAAAAGAAAAAAAAATGTCTATAGAAAATATAAGAAAGTTAAGGGAAGAAATAGAGAATGAAAAAACAAAAATTGAAGAGAAAGAAAAGAAATAAAAATAAATTTTTGAAAGAGAGAGAGAGCAAAAGATAAGAAAAAATATGAGGACATTAATGACCAAGCTCAAACTCATGATCAAATGAAAGTCCGAAATTCAATACAAGACTTAAGAGGACCTATAATAAGAGTAAGAGTTAAAATGACTCATGGAGCTTTACAAGATTTATGTGTATAAATATAATGTAATACATGTAGTAGGATTTGAAACTTTGAACTCAAACATTTTTATAGCTTACTTAACTACTAAAGGAATTTTAGTTATGCTTGATATGCTACAATTATATTTTTATTTTCTTTATTTTGAAAAGCATGAGAGCTAAATTGTATAAATCATTTAGGAATGAACAAAATTTTTTATTATCAAATTAAGTGAGAGAAAGTTTTCCTGTTAGGATTTTTCCTTGAACCATATGATCATATAAAAAATTTCCTAATTTTTGTGACGATTCTCCAGACTTATCAAACCTTATTGTATGTGGCACTTATCACTATGTTCTTATTCTTTTGATTGAAGATACAAGTCAGTATTCTATTCCCAAATCTACAATTTTAAGGTTCATAATTGATAATTATAATCAGCTTATAAATTTCATAATTATTATTCAATTTAACTTCATTCATAAATCTAATTTTAAAGCCTTTTTCAACATTTTTGGCGTCAAAATTGTAGTTCAAATCATGAACTTTCATCTTGTTTTTTAATCACCCAATTTCAAGTTATGTAGTATTAGTTACATTCATATCCTAATCAGGTTCAAAATTCATTGAAACTTAAAAGAAATGTCATCATTTGGTATCAATAACTTGTTACTAGGACTAGCGTTTGGACATCAATCTAGTGAAGAAGAGGTTATTTGGGTACTGTTTCAAAAAAAAAACAAAAAGAAATAGTAGAAATTTGCTTGCTTGAAGTTTGTAAGGAGTCATTACATTTGTTACCAAAGAGGTGCAACAATAATCCTTATCTAAAAAATTGTTTCGTTTGAAGTCTCTTTCTGAATTAGAATTGTTTGGAGGTTGATTTGACGCTCAAAATTATAACAAATCTGGTTGAAATTTTTTAACGTTAAAAGAAAAAGCAATTGGCATAAAGTGTTTGAAATTAGTTTAGAAGATTTTTTGCCTTTGATAATCAAGTTCTTGAAACTTTTTCTTTGATTTTCAGGACCTAGCGAACCCAATTACTTTTAATCAAGTTTGATTGTTTTAGTTGTGATTCTTATTTATCTTATTTTGTTCTTTTTTTTGTTAGTGAGTTGTGTGTATTGTGCCTTTGTTGTTTTGAGTGTTAGGTGTTTATAATTTTTATTGTCTTGTTTTTTTGCTGGTAATGAAGTTATTCTTTTCTACTTCTCTTGTGTTGCTGCCACATTTCTATTTTGAACCTTGTGATTGCCACTCTTGAAAGTAATTCTTGGTTATAGATTATTTTATTCTTGAAAGAAACTTAAGTGGAGAATGAGTGAAAAAAAAAGGCAAGAGTGGTTCATTATAGAAGAGTGGTCAATTTGAGTGTAAACATGAGTGGAACCATCCATTAGAGTGTAAACACATGACAAGAGTGGTCAAGTCCATTATATTTTCTTTTTTTCTTGTCATTTCATTTGATGTATGGTAGGAACAAGTGAAAATGGTAATCCTCAACTTATCGGAGCTTAAAGGTTACTAATTGATGCTATGACTACATAAACCAAAGAATGATGAGAGAAAATAATGAAAAACTTTTGAAAGAGTTGAACAAACTGAGAATCAAGTGAATAATAATAAAAGTAGTCTAGATGATGAGAGTAAGTGTGAGAAGATAAGAAGAAGAAATCTTAAGAGGAATCGTAGGAATGACAAAATTGAAGGGGTAAAATTGACCATTCTCACTTTTTAAGGGAAGAGTGATCCAAAAACTTATCTAGCTTGAGAGAAGAAGATAGAGCAACTATATGCTTGTTATGATTACAATAATGAGAAGAAAGTAAAAGTGGCTATGATGAGATTTTCTAATTATGCTTTAATTTGTTGGGATCAATTCCAAAGAGATAGAATAAGGTATGAAGAAGCCAAGGTGGAAACTTGGGTGGAGATGAAAAGAGTTATGACAAGACGCTTTATTCCTTCAAATTATCAAAGTGATGTGCGAGACAAGTTGGTATGCCTTACCCAAGGTAGAAATAGTGTTGAAGAGTATTTTAAAGAGATGGAGATGTGCATGATTAGAACGAATGTGAATAAAGAAAAGGGAATAACATGTCTCATTTTTGTACAAGGGTTGAATCCTGACATTAGAAATGTGGTGAAATTGTAGGAAGACTTATCGATCAAGTTTAATTGTAGTGTCTTCTTCATTTTATAATCTTTTTCGATATTTTCTATTCATCTTAATTGCTTGATGTAATTTTTGGAAAAGATAATTTTTTCTAAGTCATGATTAGGCCTTCATCATCCTCCAACACGACTCTTCTACATTCTAACAATCTTCCCTTTTTTTTATGGTGACAAACAAATATAAATTTTGATTCATTATACCAAAAGCGTATACTATCAAAGTATATCATACGTACACGATCATAACATATTATAAAGAAACAAAAATTAACTACAAAATATATATGATTAGAATATGATATATAAATAAGAGCACGATATGTATGATTAAAGCAAGTGAATCAAGTTTGAGCAAAATATAAAAATAGAATGATGAAAATATGTCTTATGATGAAAATATGTCTTATGTTATTCATGTATTGATTACATTAATTTTAGCATCATCAAAATCATTGTTCTCCCTCTTTTATCATTATAAAAAATGTAAATAAGGGTTGCAAAGGCTTTTGAAGTAGCATCACAGTTATTATTAGAAGATGGTGGTGTGTTGGTTAAGTGGAAGCAAGTTTCAAAGGTTTGGATATAGTTATAAGGGTAGGTTGTGATTAAGGTTGAGGAACAACTTGTGTTTATAGTGGTTAGAGAAGGTTTAGGACATTCAGTTGGACATTTTGAAGGTTAAATATGATTGTTGCTACAAGATTTGCAAAAAAAAATATATATGAGTGAATTAGATGTTAATGGATTTTTTTTATATGTAGTAGTTGTTGAAACCTCTTTTAATATGTGTTATTTTGTCATATGCAGTAACTTTCGTCGTTTTTCTCTATCACATGATACCATCACTTAGATTATATCAAGAACTCAACTTTATAATATGACTATGAAGGGGGCATAGCTAATAGAAGGGATTACTTTGGTTGAGGAGTTACTAATTACAAGTTGAATGACAAAGATATTTTATAAAGGTGTTAGTAGTTTGGATGAGAATTCTTTGATATTATAAGGTATTTTAGATTGTGGTTAAGAAGATGTTTCTTAGGGACCACCATTGTCTATTTATAACTCAATAATTTATTCATAGCACATATGGGTTGGAGATAGACTATTGTCATGATAATGACTTTTTAAGCTTTTTAAATCTCGTCCATATTATTAACAATTTCCGTAAATGTGAAGACTTGCATTTTATTTAAATTAAAAAAATGTAAACATTAGACAGTTGAAAATCTCTAGACAATAAAGTGAATGTCATCTTTTTTCTGATTTGACGAAATACACTATGATGTTATTAGAATGATGCAATTTGGACCACTCCATGACTTAGATTTCAAGTATTGTTATTCCTTCTTCATCGATAAAATTGGATGATGTTGCTTGTTTGTTGAGAGTTGATGATAATATGTGATTAAAGTAGTGTTTCTATATTGAATGTCTAGAGCAACAAATTTTAGAGAGTGAATCATATTCTCTAATATGTAAACAAATCTTGTCATTAGAATGTAATTTGTTGAATTTGCATTCATTGGTTCCTAGACAACATTTTTTTATAATTATATAACTTAAAACCTTTCTTTTGTCGAATTGAAGCATCAGTATATATGGGTAGATTATTTGAAAATCACAATAATGATAATAGAAGGTTTCATGTACATCTTAAAGGGTATGTTAAGATTTGATTAACAAAAAGACATTTGATATAGTAGTGCTCCAAGATAAATTTGATATTTTTTATTGGATAGAGTTCATATTTGAAAAGCATGAGTAAATGTTTAGTGGTTGGTGTCCAAAACTAAATTAGTTTTGGAAAACACATCATTTTATTGTTGTGTTGAAAAATTTGAAGACATAATCTCATAACTAGGTGGTGGATGGATGATTTGAGAAATTCACGGAGGCATAATTCTACTATCAAATTTAAAATAATATTACTTAGATTTTGTGCAAGTTATAATCATATTTAATTTAATTTATAATGGTAAGAAGTTGTGAAAAATTGATCAGTTTCATCAAGTTTCCTTAAAGTCTTTCACGGAATGCACCAAGATTTTCATCTCAAATGGTATGACTTCTTGAGTTTTTCTAAGTTGTATGGAGATGGAATGTTCATTTTAACTACTTTAGGTCCAACTATTAAAGTTGGTTGAGACAAGACCAATGCAAGTTCATTCAATTTTAAAATCTGTTTAGTAATTAAATGTTTAAGACCTTTTATTATGATTTTAGTTCTCTTTAACTTATGACTTCTATTGATTAGTACAGATAAAGATACTTTCAATATTTTTTACTTTTTTTTATATACAAAACATCTCATTCTCTTTATTTATTTTGAAAAACTCTCAAAATTATTATCTAACAGATAATTTATTTAAATATTAATATTAATTTTTTATTTTATTTTATTTTAAATTTCTTTATTTATCATCTAACAGATGATTTATTTAAATATTAATATTATTTTTTTATTCATTTTTAAAAAATTCTTTATTTAACTTTTATATAGTTGAAGAGCTTTTTAATCGTCCATTTAAATTTTTTCATGCTCTTTTGTTGATTTTTTTTTCTTAATTTTTTTTTTTATAATTTATCCTCCTTTTATTTCTTGGACTTCCTTTTTTAGTAACCATTTTTTTTTGTCTTTAGCTTACTTCTATACCAATTTCTTAATCTTGTTTTTTAATTCATCTAACATCATATCGCTACTAATGAAGCATTATCTTTTCTTAGTAATTTTTTGCTTGTCCAATGAAGCATTATCTTGCAAAAATTCCATGATCAGCTTCAAGGAAGTTATATTCTCATGTAAATAGAATAGCATCTAGGAGACAATGACTCTTCCTTTGATCATCATGTAATCTCTTTGCACATCAATTAGCTCACTTTCCATCTTTCTTCTATTTACATTAATGAGGTAAAAAATTTAAATTCTCAAGATTTACTTTTAATCTTAAAGTTATATAAAAAAAAAATGAAAAACTTCTTAGAAAATGCAAACTCAAGAAGTTTTTACTTTTATAAAAAAGAGACAATCATTAAAAAAAAATGTAAGATATAAGACCTATTTTTTCTAAATACAAATAGATGTTTAAATCTTACTTCTAACTTTCTCTTCAATAAGTAAACTAATTTTTTTCATATAAAATCACCTCTAATTAAAACTAGGAAAACTAGGAAGGAATTCTTTATTTTAAGATAAAAGAAGCTAAACATATTAAGACAATTCATAATAAATTTTATAATATCTATAAAGTCTATAAGAATACAACAACAAAAATTCTAATTGACTTTAGATGTCAAGAAAACTAATATCAAACAAATATAACAAATACATCATTAAAAAAATTTTAAAAGCTATTTGTGAAAACATCTTCAATAAATATATCATCTCGATTTTCATATTTAATAAGATTTCAGTATATTTTCTAAAGCAGTGACATTTCATTATATTCATAATTTCAAAATTGATGAAGTCATTAATTACCTAACAATTTAATTATATTTAAATTATGCCTCGTTTATGTCAAAAAACTATTTATAAAAATGAATTCACAAATTGACACCTACCCACGATGCCACCGATTCACTTGAAAAAAAAGAGATATAGTCCCCAATTTAAATATATATATATATATATATATAAGCTAAAGTGGAAGAAAAGGAAGAGGAAGTTGATGTAATTTAGAGAATAAACGGCATTAATTGAATAAAATGAAATTATGGATATACAGAACAGTTATGGAGGAAGTGGGAAAGGAAAAGGAAAAAGAGAAAGAAAAGATGTTGGTTGGTTGGTGGTGAGAGGATTCAAAATGCAGAACTCATCTAATGGGGTGGTACTGATCAGAAACTCGCCTTGGAGGCAGCTTTCGCAGTATGAACAGCACTAACGCTGAGGGAACAATCTCTACCATCTGCAATGCAAAATAATCATCAATCAACAAACAGGGAACCATTCAAATATATCTTTCCAAATATTAAAAATTATATTTTTAAAGTAGTTTAAAAACATTTAAAAATATCTTTTGAATTTATAATTTTTTTGTAAAATGGGGTGAGTTAGATTAAATGAACTAGATTGAATTTGATAGGATGTTAAAAAAAAATTCCAACCCACCTCAAAAAAATGTTTGATAAGTTTGTCACCCAAAATGTACATTAGTCTCTTGAAAGTGTAAGTACATTCTTAGAGGAAGTCACCTCAAACTTTGATATGATACAACTAATTTAAATGCATTGTTAGGTGTATATGGTCTTAAGTCATATCATAGTATGCATTTTAAATAGTAATGGCAAGACTCATCACTAATCTTACATCATAAGGTTGTGAAGTATTTTCTTTTCTTATCTTACTAAAATTTATATTAGAAATGCATTGAAAATCACAACTGAGATGCATTAATGATACTTTTTAATGAAAGTTTCCTCTGTTAACTGGTGCCACTGGTTAGCATGTTTACTCCTCAACAAGAGTGCACTGGTTAGGATTTTGTCCATGTCCTTCTTCTGTTTGGTCTTGCAAACCAGTTAAGGTACTACTTAAAAAGTTCACTTTTTTTTTTTTTTAATTCAAATTCGTATTAAGAATGAATACAAAATCACATGTGAGGTGCATTAATGAGTCTTTTATGAAAAGTTTCCATTGTTTACTCCTTAACAAGTCCTCACTTGTTAGGATGTTTATTCCTTAACAATTTAAGTTGTCCACTGGTTAGCATTAGCATTAGCTCTGTATGTTGTATAGAAAGGTTTCTAACTTTTACTCCTTAACAGGTATCCACTGGTTAGGATTTGCCCTTTTTTTCTGTAGTAAATCAAATGATATTTTGATGCTCCAAATAAAGTAGTCATTGGTTTAGTGGAGCAATTTCCCAATTCCACCTGGTTTAACTAAGAAATACAGGATGTTGACTTACCAAATAGTATAATAGGTTAAGCATAGGATGGTCCAAGACATCAAGATCTGAATCCGCATCAAAAGCAGACAATGCAAGCTACATTAAAGAAGAAAACAAATATCATGTCAGAAAACAATAACTTCAAATACATACAGTAGTTTTAAATGGGAAGGAACTCACCAAAGCACATCTTATCAGGAAACAAGTGCAACAAATACTTGTAACAGACCCAACCTGCCAAGGTGAAAAGTTAGTCACCAACAGCATTTGCCATTTGCTAGAGTTTTAAAGTCTTCATACTATTTTTTCCTCACACATCATGGTCTGATTTTAAGGATATACATATCTCTAAGGTTTGAAAAACACAAAGCAACACATACTTTAGAAACAAACCTCGTAAAGTTTCTTTTGACGGCCTCTGGATTCGATGGGGAAACGCCTCAATAAGAAAAACAACCTACATCATTCTGAGAAGGTTAGTGTTCAATGACCTAACAAGGATTGTGCCATCTGAAAGATAACAGCTTAGTGAACTTACCTTCCACCATACACCAAAAATCCAAGAGCAGCAAAAAATGATATAACTGCAAAAGAATGTTAAAGCTAAGGTCACATTACCCAAACAACTATACCTGAAGTTTCTGAGTAGCAATGATTCATTATATATTCTCTCTAATTTTATTCTAAGACCAATATATGAGGAAAGTATGAAAATTAAATATTGACTCAAAAAAGTCATCAACTAAAATGATGTTGATAGAATAGAAATAACCTGCAAGGAAGAGTTTTGCAGCTTCCAAGCCGGTGGCAGTTTTGCTTGCAGTCATGTAAATCCAGAGGCAAATCTATTATTATCAGGCAAGAAGATTAAAATAAAATCATTAAATTATCTAGGAAGAATTCTTATTTTTAAGGGCTAGAATGGTGGACAAGGTAATCAAGATTGTGCACTTGCCTGTATCAAGTAAATAAAACCATTGATAATAAAATAAGCAGGCCTAAGTTTCTGTGCCGGTTCACTTCTTGCCTGAATACATTAGAGGCAGATAAATGGAATATAACTTACCATATAAAAAGGACTTTTAATGTAGTTCTCCCAAAAGAAAGTAAGCATACCTGGTGATATATCTCAGCCCAGAACAACACAAGCAGTGTATAAGTAGAAAAAAACAGAAGACCAGGAAGCTCCATTAACACCTGCTCTAATGCCTATAACATTATATGATAATAGGTCAGAACATGAACATTAAGGTGAACATTAAGGTGGATATAAGCTGAATAGTCAAAGGGAAAAAATAAAAGGTTGAAAAAAAAGACAGAAAGATGAAGGCCAAGCAAAAGGGCAGCAATTTGTAATTCAGCTAATTTCCTTATGAAACTGGTTTGTTTTTTATTGAATTGGGAGGGAAAAACTATTGAATGGTCCTATATCATCGATCATCGTGTGTTTAAGGTAATGATAAACCTCCATGTAACTAGTAACTAAGTTTTACAATTGACAAGAAAGAGTAAATATAACCCGGCTACAGATTGGCCATGGCCAGGACCATAGGATATAATGATCTTGATATATACACTAATTGGGGGGTGTTTGGAACTTGATTTATAATTCATAGTAGAAACTTCAAATATGTAATGGACTTCATATAATGGTATAAGAAAATACAGTTGACTGAAAGCTCTAGGGTCATGATCTTACCAAGAGACAAAATTAAAAAATCTTGTTAAAACCAAATTATTTTCATAATCCATCTTCCATTGTAAAGTTAATCAATCAAAATCCTATATTAGCAAAAGACGTGATATGCTCTATTTATATCCTACTTCCCTAACCTACCAACCAAAAGCAAGAAATGAAGAAGTGGGATTAATGCTTAAATTCCAGTAGTGGAGATTTAAGAACAGAAAAATACCTTTGGTCTAATTGCAAAAACATTTTTGTATAAACCGAAAAGGACAGCTCTCACTGCAAGTGTAATATGGATTCATCAAGCATAAGCTCAAAACAAATAAGCTAACAGAGCTTTTTATAGACTATTCACAACACTTACATCCATTGACAACGATGTTCATCAAATGGAAAACCTTCTGCGTTGTCCACCCATATTCAGGTACCCTCATTTGAATTCGCACCAGTTGTACCTGAGAGTAAACACGTAACGATTATGGCTTCCTTTCAGAAAATATAGCTTCGAAACAAACACCTACAAGAACATATTTTACCAAATTTCTCACAAAATTCACATCTCAAGCTGCAAAAGACAGCAGTTCACATTCTGCATTGAAAAAGCCTACGTTTTCTAAGCTAAACTCGTTCATAAGGGTTGCAAAACAATGACCCTTAGAGAGAAACATCAGTGTTGGATCTTCAAAATCTGGTCAGGGGTTAAAGTTTAAACCTTATTGAGATTTGATGAGATGGGGTGTCAATTGTATAGTATATTAGTTCAGACCAAAACCAGAAAAAGAAAAAGTGAATTCAAAATTTAAAGACAATGTCTATCCAAGCCAAATGAAAAAAACTTGTCCAATTTCTGAAAGTTCATGATTTCCCCAGAAAATAAAAGAAAATGACCAACCAGGGCAATGAAGGAGACCAACGTATAAGCCACACAAAGGGCATAGTAAGTGCCCCTCTGCAATTGATCCGTGCCATCAATCTTGTTCCCCCATTGGAATGCACCCACAAACTCAGCCTCTCCTTCTAAGAACCCAAAGCTCTTTGTCCTGAGTCCAAATGCCATAATTGGATTTGGAATCTCGGAGGAATTAATAACAAGGAATAACGTTGAAGAAGAAGAAGAAGGAGAAGAAGAAAGATGAAGCAAAAGCGGAAGTTCTTTTCGGTGTACTACTACACGGGAAGTTAATAGAATGTCACGTGGCTATGTCCCACATCGCACACGTAGGTGCCTCGTGTTACACGTGTGGCGCAGTGGCATATTCCTTTATTATGCAGGGGACATGCTATGCTTTGCTTTGTTAGACGGGATTAGACGATGATGATGATCATCATGATTACTTTGATGCCAATTTGACAACAACAACTTTTGTTTTCTCTCATCAAAAGCTTTTTATGTTTTGAATTGACTTTATCATATTCCTCGGGTTGACCCTTTCATTCACCATTTTTTTTATTTTAATAATATTCCTTTTGCTCCTAAGATTATTATCGTTATTATTATTAAAATATATAATTTAACCCTTCTTCTATGCCTTTTTTTCTGCAACACAGTCAATTTTCGTATACTTTTAGGAAGAAATTTATACAATTGTTTACTTGTTCGCTGAATTAAAAGAATTATTAATTGAAGAATTTATTTTTATTGTACTTTTTCTACACTAGCATCTAATAATATTTTTTTATATTCACTTTTATAATAATTACTTTAACCATCACAAAAAAATATGTTATTTAGAATAATTATTTTTAACTATCCCAAAAAAAATTAAAATTTATAGGTAATATAATTTTTTAATAATACAATAATAAATATAAATCAAACTAGTATTATGTATTTAATATTTTAATTTACAGTTGTCACACAATTTTTCTCTTTTAAGTTATGTTTGAATTGATTTATTTTATTTTTAAAAAATAAAATTTAATTTTTAAGACTCGTAAGTTCTCATTTTTTATTTTTTTTATAAATTAATCAAATAAATTATTTTTTCAAAATTCATTAATTAAAATTGCATAGATTTAAAAATTCTCGAATTTTCTACTTCGAAGAGTGTTTAAAACGAAACAAAATTATCTAAACTATCAAACCGATCGAAAAATCTAAAATGAATTTTTTTGTCACAGTGTGATTCAATTTTTGGATTCTATATCACAAACTGAATAAAACAAACCGCACCATATCTTTAGCATATTTATATTCATCTTTTATTATTATGTAGCACTGTTTATATATATATATATATATATATATAATTATTGTATATGATTATAAACGTTGTTAGAGACATTTTAATTATGTTAAATTATGTGTTTTATATTGAAAATATATCTATTTATAATCCATAATATGTAATATCTATAAATCTTGTTAAATCTCCATTCTCATTATCCACCTAAACTTAAATAGTTAATACTAATCCATTTATTTTACACCTTGAATTTATAAGCAAAGACTTAATTGGTGCTATTAATTGAAGTTTTTCATTTTTTAACTTTTATTTTTTTCATGGAATCAATAGAAACTCAATTGGTGCATTATCAAATATGTCAATTTTTTTTTTTTAATTTTACTAACTGTACGCCTCTTAATTGTACCAATAAAAATAAATTAAACCTTCCATTAATGGAGACCTAATTGGTTCATTCTGCCAATTAAATATGCAAATTTTACGTTTTAATTGTTAAAAAAAACATTTGTAGTTTTTTCTTACTTGTATGAATATGTTTATAATATATCATTTTCATTTTATGCCTTTTAAAGACATTTAAGCTACTATAATGGAACACTCAAGTATTTTATTTTAAACCATATAATATGTGGTAATTTGAACTGTTTCAAAAATGCTTTAAGCCTTATTCTAATGTTTTTAACCTCAGCTTTAGTTTATTTAAAGATCAATTTTTTCAACACTGGTAAAATATTTTTTAAAATAGAAAAAAAAAAAGAAAAAAAGAACCCAACCTAAAAGAAAAAAACAGAAATTGGAAGATAGGGTACACCAATTATGTTTAATATGCTTGTTAATATCTATAAATAGGATAAATTTATTTTAGTTTTTGTTAATTTTTTTTCTTATAAATGTTTAAAAAATATATTTTATGATATCAATGTAAACATGTCACAAACAATCAAGAGGAGTGACACGTAGTAGATTTAATAACCTTCTACTATATTTGGTCTTAATAGAAAGTTCTTATAATAAACTTCTTTAATTACTTACCTATTATATTTATTAAATATATGTGCTAATTAAATATGTAAATATAAAGAAACAAAAAAAAATAGTTTGTCTTCTTTAATTTACTTAAGTAAGTTTTATATTTTTTTTTCTTGTATTTTTTTTCTTTAAATAAATTATAATATTTTTTTAAAATTAATTTACAGAATGGAATCTAGAACTATTCATCAAAGTGTGAATGTAAATTCCATTTTTTTTTATAATTTTATAACTAATGAAAAATCTAATGTGCCAACTTCAATTAACAATGAAAATAATGATGTGAAGAAAAGAGAAAGAAAGCAAATATTAGTATATCCGAAATTTAAAATTATTTTTCTAACATTGGTGTAAAAGATGGTAAAGAAAAGGTTAAATGTAATACATGTGGTAATGAGTGGGTTTAAAATAGATATTTCAATATTATTATATTATTTTAAAAAATGCAATATAAATATCAAGATGTGGGTAAAATGATAATTGATAATATAGGAAAGTTAAGGAGTAAGAACTTTATCGCTAAGGTGTTCTTGAGATTATGATAATGACTATCATTAAACATGGTTTTTCATTTAAATTTGTTGAATATAAATGGATTAGGGAATTGCTTTCATATTTAAATTTAAATATAAAACATGTAAATAGGAATACAATAATATTTATTTTGTGAAAATTTCATCTTAAAATGAAGGAGAAATTAAAACATGAAATGCTTAAATGTTTTTATACTTAAAGAGGGATATATATTTGTTTGACAATATATTTTGTTGAGAACAATTGAAGATTGAAAGTAAGATTATTGTTTTTTTTTTTTTAAAATGGAATCTTTACATACAAATCATGACTTAGCAAATAAAGTGTTTGAGTATTTGAAAGGATATGGAATTGATAGAAAAATATTTTTAATATAACTTTAGATAAAACTAGTGCTAATGATCGTATGCAACAAATTTTGGATGAATAATTAAGCTTACAACATAGTTTATTATGTGATGGTGAATTTTTCTATTAAAATGTTGTGTTCATATCTTGAATCTTATAGTTCAAAAGGTTTAAAAATAACTTAAGTTGTTTTGAAAAATATTAGAGAAAGCATTAAATATGTGAAAAAGTTAGAGGAAAGAAAAATGGTATTTACAAAATTTGTTTTCCAAGTGAAAGGTATTGATACTAAAGTGGGCTTGAGATTGGATATACATATTAGATGGAATTCTACTTTTCTTATACTTGAAATTGGTCTTATGTATTATTATGCTTTTCGAAGTTTTATTATTCGTGATAGAAATTTCAAATATTTTCTATTAAATATTGAGTGGAAAAGAACTAAGAGAATGTTTGTATTTCTTAGGTCATTTTATAAGATGACTAGTTTAATTTCAAACACATCTTATCCAACCTCTAATAAATACTTCATGTAAGAAAATTGAATGATTATTAAGAGAGACACAAAAGTGATGATCCATTAATAAAAGACATGACAAAAAGGATGATGGAAAACTTGAAATACATTGGTTTTATTATTCATGTTTGGCCTTTTAACTTGTGATGAAAAAATTAATCATAAAAAATGCTAAGATGTACAAATTTTTTGAAGAATATGTGAGTATAAGGTCAAATTCATCAAGTGTATCAAACTACAAACTTATCCCTCTCCCTCCAACAAAATAACATTTCAACATAGAGGAAGAATAAGAGATTGACCATTTCCATATAAGTTCGTCATTTCTTATATCTTGTTATGATTAATTATTATTTTACCAAAATATTAATGACTTTTTTTTTTAATATTTTCATTATATTGTCATAGCAATCAATTATGTGAGTTAAAACGTTAATATTAGTGGAAAGTTTGAGTTGAATTCATATTTGATTGAAACTCCACTCGAATCAAAATATTTTCCAAAATTAGATGTTTCAAGTATAATCATCAAGAACGGTTATCTAAAATCTTTGTATATTGGTCTGTGAGATATTGAGCATTCCAATAAAAACTATTGCTAGTGAGTCTACATTTAGTATTGGTGGTCACATATTTAGCAAATACAGTTCTAATCTTTTTCTTAACTATGTTTAAGGATATTTTCATCAAACATAAAGAATGTAAAATGAATCCTTGTAATAGCTTCCCTTACTTAAAAATAACTCTTCCAAAACATTTTTCACCAATTAAGGTGAGTTAAGGATGTTCTATTTTATTTTAAAAGTACATTATCATAAATTTAGGCTAATATATATTTAAATTGAAAAGAAAATTGATAATTTTAAGCACTTTTAACTAAATGTTATAAAAATTTAAATAACTGAAAATTTACTCAAAACAAAATTTCAATTGGATAAAAATGTTTTATTTCTAAAAAAAATTTTACGTAATATTCTCGAATCTTAAAATAAATGAGAAATAAGTAAAAAATCTTAAAGAAAAATTAGAATATATAAAGAGAAAAATTTTTAGAAAAAAATTTTAAAATAGTAAAAAGTGAGAATTTTTATTTATATAATTTTTATTCTTTATTAAATAAAATTCTTTGAAAATATTATTCTTTCTAAATTTTTATATCTTAACTCATAAATTAAATTGACTTACTTTAATATCTTTAAAAAATTTATTTTAATAGGATTTAATTTATTTTATTTATAAATATTTACTTCGATTCTAATCCATTTTAAAATAGTTGAGGATCAAATTCTGTATATCTCCTAATATATTTTTAACACTTTTAATATAATATTGATACTTTACATCCCTACATTATTTAATGTCAATTACATTATATTACTTTTATAAATGATTGTTTTTCAGATTTGTAAAAGAAAAAAATAAATTTCAAATTTTCTTAAATAAAAAATCCCATTCTATAATATGTATAAATTTAAGCGCTCTCTACTTCGATTTAAACCAATACAATCCTTTTTTTAATATAATAATAAATGTTATTTATTTAATTTAATTTAAAATATTTATAAAAGTAAGAAAAAATATTTAATAATTAATAACGTTATACTTGCTCCATCCATGCAGTGTTTTGTTGAGCGTTATTGTAGAGTTGTGGAGGAGTAAGATGTTGAATAGGAAGCAACAAATGCTTGTGTGATTTTTCTTTTCACATGTCTACTGGTGCTGCTAGGCCTTTCCAATTTCCTTCATATGATGAGTAGGCAGTTCATGATGAGTATGCAGTTTTGGGGACCAACCACCAACTAGGGAAGAGGAACTGCAACTGCACTGCATGAGGATTCTACTTCTACCACTGATGATGATGAGGCAACTCATAACACTAATGACATGGACCGGGATCAGTATACGGCCAGTTCTTTCTAACTTTTATATCTTAATTTTCTGCAGAATTGTACTAAAAAAAAAGAAGAAATTTATAAAAAATATTACGATCTTAACTCATTTTTAAAATTAATTCAAAAAATAATGTTTATATTTTACTTATATATTATAATTCAGTTTTATTTTTAATTAATATGTGATTTTTTCAACATTTTTCTTTATTTCGAGAAAATTTTCTCAACTCGAACCTGATATTAATAGATAACTCAATTTGAGTCAAACAAAATTAGAATTTTATATAACAGCTCGTTAACAACTTTGTTAAGGATCAGAACTCTTCAAATCATGTAAAAAAGATTAAAATTTATTAAAAAGTAGTCTGATCTAAGTCTAATAACTTGTCAACCAAGATTTAATATATTAATAAGTAACTCAATTTAAACTCAATAATCTTATTAACCTATTTTTGATATAATATAAAAAGTTATTATAGAACTTAACTCACCCCAAAATTAATTCTTAAAATAATGTTTATACTTTACTTATATTTTATAATTCGGTCATATTTTTAATTAATATAAAATTTTTTTAACAAAATTTTTATGAAAATAAGCATATAATTGATCACGAAGACAAGGAGAAAATCTTTCATAATTTGATTGCATGCATGACTTTCTTGTGATGATTAAAGAATATGAATGAATTTTTTAGAAATAAACATAGATTGAATGTTCGTACATTTCATCAAGTTAGTCATTTTTCTTAAAAAAATTGGTTAGAAAAGAATTAAGGCATTGTTTGTTTAAAATTATAAATTAAACCAGAAAGTCAACTTAACATGAATTAAGTATCCATTTGATTTGGATAGAAATATTTTATTCTAAACTTACTCTAATGAAATAAATAAATATTTCTCACACTTTAGGGGATAAGAGAATTAGTGAAATAATAAAGTTCTAAGTTTAGGGTGAGTGTTTATTTATATTTATATTTCTTCTTAGAAAGTTACGGGAAATACACTATTTTGATACTAGAATTCGATAAAGATAAAATTTTGAATAACTTTATTTGTTTTTTTTTAAACTCTCTAAAAATGTGTCAATGTTTCTAATTAAATCTTCTTGTGCATTAAAAATGTCTTATTTCAAGTTTCATCAAATAAATTTTTATTAATTGGACAATTTTTTTTTTAGAATAAAAGAAAAAGTTAATTTAATTTTTTATAATATTATCTATTCTCATAAATATAAAAGGAAAAACACATTAAATTATGTTTTTGCGAATCAAATATTTTCTTTTCATATCAATGCATATCATACTTTTCCCAATAGATGCAATATCAAAGAAAAACTTGCTCTTATTACAGTTGTCCTCTTTTAATATTGTATTTAATTTTTTAATTAATAAAAATAAAAAATATAAATAAAATAAAAATTTATAATATATGAATTTAGAAAACCTTTTTTAAATAATTTATCAAAATTATAAGAACATCAATAATAATTTCTTTTGAAAAATAAATAAATAAATTATTGTAATATAAATTATAAATATAAAACCTTTAAAAGTGAAATAGTTATATATTTGTATAAATTTTTAAATAATTTTTTATTTATTATATATTTACACATTACTAACGATTTTTTTATAATGATTAATAAGTTAAATAATTAATATTATATGAAAATATTTTGAAAAACTAAGTTGTATTAAAGATAAATATTTTTTATAATCATTATATAAAAATATTTTTTTTTTCAAATTATAAAAAGAATGTGATGTGATTAATTAGAGATGAATGGTAACTTTTTTATCATTGTCATTGTTTTTAATTAAATATTATTATTATTATTATTTATTTTCTTTTTAAATGTTATGTATTTTTAATTAAATAATTATTTTGTATTATTTTTTTCATTTATTTAAATACAAATAAAAAAAATAATTATTCATGAATTTTTATTATTTAATATTTTGACGTATAGGAATTAAAAAATTAATGTAATAGTTTTACTTATATTATAATTAACTTCAAATATAAAAATGTATAAATAATAAGAAGAAAATTAATTTTAGTGAAATAGGTAATTTGAATTAATAAAAAATAATAAGTATTGAAAAGTTATAAAAAAAGTTTTAAGATCTTTCGCTTTTTTCATTTATAAGTTTTTTATCTTTTCTCTATGATTTTTCACCATTTTTCTCATCTTTTCCTAAACCCAAACCCGCCATTAGAAAGCTCTTGAGAATAAGAATCATCCCCACTAATTAGAATTCATTTTTGGTAAGTTTTTTGTGCAAAGTTTCCTCTTTTACGTTAGGATTTGGGACTGGGTGTAGGGTTTCTCTTCTCCCTTGCGTTTGAGTCGTTTAGGGACTGATTTTGATATGTTTGAGCTTGTGTTTAAGTGTTGAGAGAGCTAGTGGGAGTCAAGGTCACAGATCTGTGTTGTAGTGAAAAGACTCCATAGTTGGGTGTAGAAACAAGGTAAGGGGTCTGCGATTATATGTTTAAAATGTATGTTGTATGTTGCTTTTGTTATGTTTAAATGTGTCTGGAATGCTTATTTGAGTGTTGGATTCACGTTTTCGCAATTTTGTAGAACCCTTGTTTGCATAAATCCGCTAAGTGTAGGGTTCCTGTAATGAACAGATTTGTCTCAGGGGTTCTTTGATTGAAATTCGCTAAGTGGAGGGCCTAACTTTGAGCACATTTGTAAAATATATATATATATATATATATATATGTTAAGGGAATTTTCTTTGATTATTTTGTCTTGTTTAACTTAAAATGGTAAAAAATGATATGTATATAAATCTTAGAAAAAGTGTGTATAATGTGATTTAATGACATGAGGTATGTATTACTCCTAGTGAGAAGAGGTTTTGTCATTGAACTATTATTAATATATAAATATTACACTACTACAAAATGATCATTTTACATCGTCAAATTTACATCGGTTCTAAGGAAAACCGATGTAAATATAAACGCGGTGGCATTTTTGTAAATAAAAAATAAGGTGAAAGCACATTTACATCGGTTCTTAAAAGAACCGATATAAATTTGAACACATTTACATCGGTTGTAAAATAACCGATGTAAATATGCACACATTTACATCGGTTGTAAAATAACCGATGTAAATATGTGCATATTTACATCGGTTCTTCAAATAACCGATGTAAATGTGTTTCATATCCTTAACTCAAAACCTGCACTGAGCCCTCTTATTTCACATTCGTCGTATCTGTTGTCTCTCAGGGCTCCTCTCTGTTGTCTCTTAGGGCGCCTCTCTGTTGTCGCTCAGGGCGCCTCTCTGTTGTCTCTCAGGACGCCTCTCTGTTGTCTCTCAGGACGCCTCTCTATTGTCTCTCAGGCCGCGGCAAACAAAGTGAGTCTCTTCCTCTTCCGCCCCCATTAAACCCTATCTTCCACCTTCAATACATTTACTTTCCCTCAAAATTGAAGGTAAATAACATTATGAATTATTTCTGTTGTTTTAGGTTAATATGTTGATATCTTCCATGGGATATGGGTTTACATGGCAGGTCGAGGAATAGGCCTTGGCAACAGCAAGCCTTTCTCCTTTCTTTTCGTTTGTTTCTTTCACATGACTACTTGAGGGTTCCAAAAAGGGTTATGAATGAGTACATATTTAAGCATTTGTTTGATTTTGTACGTTTGATTTTGTACCTTAAGCAAATTTATTGTAAGTTGCAGAGAATGTGGACTCGGGGAAAGCTTTTTTTTCGGGAGATTTGGAGTTGCACAAGAGGATGAAGGCTATGGGTGATCTTATTCAGTTGCATTCCACTGATTTTGTCTGTTTGAATTTTGATCCTAATTTGAATTTTACATCGGTTGTTTAAACAACCGATGTAAATTTGCTTTTGCTTGAAGCAAATTTACATCGATTATTTAAACAACCGATGTAAATTTGCTCTCACATTTACATCGGTTACTTTTGAACCGATGTAAATTTGCTGCCCACATTTACATCGGCTTTATTTACATCGGTTCCAGAACCGATGTAAATAACTTATTTTAACCGATGTAAATTTGCATTTTTGTAGTAGTGTTAGTAACGTAGTGTATGAATTTTGAAAATATCAATAGACATCTAGACCTTAATGATGCTCTAAGTCATGTAGACTAGAACCTTATGTGGTGAAGGTCGATGTAAGCTCACTAATTGTTCCGAAAGAGTAATAGGTGAAGCTACCTTGAGGTGGTCCTGATTGTGAAGTTTTAAAACATGACCCTAGGTTGAAAATGCCTCATAATGTTGGTTATGGGAAAGATCCTTAATCCTTAGATATACCTCAGGTGTTAGTCTCAGATGTGTAAAATTCATATTGTCTTCCGAAAGTCGTCTGTTTAATTTTGTGATTTTGCTTATGGGTGTAAAGTCTTATGTAGATTCTTACACCTACTATATAGTTGAAAATGTTGAATTGATTTTTTATTGTTAATATGAAAATTTTCTACTAATTTATCTTTCTCTATATCTTTGTGTTTTTCCTGTAATAATATTTTTTATACAAGATCAAACAATAAATCTACAAAGAAAATTATTTATAAAAAAAAATAAGAAATAGTATAAATCACATGTGTTATGATATATTTAATAATAATTTTCAATAAATTATGAATTAATTATGTATTTTGAATAATATTATTAAATTTTTATAATAATATCTAGTATTTATAATTAGAGTTATTGAATAATTAAAATATATTTATATTTTTTAATATATTATAAATATAATTTTTTAATTATTTAAAAAAAATTATATAATTTTCTTACTATAAAAAATAATATAATAATATAAATTTCACCAAATACAACTTCTTATAGAAATCTTAATGGAGTTTCTTTCCCTACCAAGAATTACAACGTATACCAACTATTCCCCCACAGTCAATGTTATTCCTATTGGGGGACCGTGGACCACAACACACTCTTCTTCACCAAATAGCTTGTCTTTTTAATCGCCACAGAATATTCAATCTAAAATTGAATATAAGATTTTATTCATACTATTTGAATCTTATTACCAGAAAGTACATTTATAGTTAAGTAGTTAAATAGCTCTTAATCAATGTAATTTTAATACAGTTTAGATTAAGAATTAGTGTGATTAAAATTAATAAATTTTATTAATCTTAACTTTGATATTATATAAAATATATATATATCTAATTTAATCTAGAAAACTAACTTATATAAGAAAATGATAGTTGTGTCTAATTATTGATTAGGATAATAATTTTATTGATGTTTTAAGTTTGAAGTTAAACTGAAAATAAAAATAACCGTCTTGCATTGACCTTGAGTGTTGAAAAAGGGATATCCGAAAACCCACGAGACTTGACAATTATTTGTCGTGAATTAGAGATTTGTATGTTTGTGGTTTTACACTTCCCATATGGCAGCTAAAGGCAGGAGACTTAATGACCCTTCCCAAAAATCTAACCTGTCACTTTCACCACATCCAATCTTTTCTACTTCAATCACACCAAACTATTCATTCTTTTACTCCATCAACTTTAACACATTTTTTAATTTTTATTAAAAAATCATAAATTAATTAAAAATAAGTAAAATTATAATAAAATGAGTAAAATTATAATATATAAATAAAATGTAAAATTTATTTTTTGAATTAATTGTAAGGGTAAATTAAATTTTTAATTTTTTTAAAATTATATAATAATCAAGTTAACAAAATTGTTAGGTCTAAATTAAGTTTAAATTAAACCAGTAGTTAATATACTGAATTTTGTTTAACAAGTTATTGAGTCTAAATTAAGTTATTAGTAAGTCTAATTGTTCGTAAGTTATTGAATCTAAATTAAGTTATTTGTTAACAAATCATGTTTAAGAATGTGAATATTGAATAAATCTTTCATTAACTATAAATAAATTTAAATTATATTATATATAAGTAAGATGTAAATCTTATATCTGAACCAATTTTGAGAATAAATTAAAAATCTTAATTACTTTTTATAATTTTAAATATAATTTATTATTTATTTATTTTTACAATAATGTATCATTTATCTTGACTATATATAATCTTTAAATTTTTATTTCGTGGATAGATTAATATTTTGATAGTAAATAAGTTATATTTACTTCTCAATTTTTTTCACACATTTTTCTTATTTTAATTGGTATATCTTTTCTTGAGAGTTGAATACATAAGAAAATAAAATGAATGAAATATTATAGTCCCTAAAAAATGCAAGTGTTGCATTTTAGTCACTAGAAGAAGAATTTTTTAGATAAGTGAGTTCTACATTTTGTTATCATTAACACAATTATCCTTCTATTAGTAACTTGCTTATTGGATAAATAATGCAACATTAAATATTGTGCAATGTTAAATTTTCTTGACAAGTATAAGTATTTGGTAATTTCTGAATTTTTACAAGTAATATAAATGTGATTTTAGTTAAAGTTTACTTATTTTAGATTTTTGTAGAAGTTTTGGAGAACATATATTAAAATTCAACCATGTTTTACAAGTGATAATTATAATAAAGTATTAATTACTACAAAATACATCTAAAGTTTAAATAAATATTAAGTAATTTTTGGATATTTTTCCCCAAATATTATAATTCATATTACTACCAAAATAAATTTTGAAAATACAATCATAATTCAACTTACAAAACAATAAACTTAATAAATTTTCATCAACTATATTTGGTGTAGATTCATTATACTTACGTGATAGTAATGGACAAACAATATAATTTCTCACTTTACAATGTTGAACCAATATTATTTTCATCATATAATGTTATCATTATCACTATTAATATGTTAATAAAATTACTAACTGAAAATTGATAGAAAATAATTATTATAAATTATAACTTTATTTATTTTATAATACTTTTAAATTAGATGACAAGGATCTCAATCAACATAAAAAAATGTTAACATAACACTTAATTAAGAATATAGATATATAATTAAACAAAATTATTAACCGAATAATGGACAAAACTTTAAAGATTTAAATACTATTAAAAAAAATTCAAAGATTAATCAGACTACACTAATACTTTTCTAGAAATGTGAATGGTATTTTGTTCATTTATTTTAATTATTTCTAATGTTTTATAAAGATTTATAAAAGTCATATGTTTTTAATTTAAATTAAAGATAATTATTGGTTGGTTTGTTTTTGTGTTTTTTTTATTAATATTTTTTAATAACATTTATATTTTTTTATGTCTTTGTATAATTTTTGTTTTGTTTTTTGTTTTAAATCTTAATTACTTCTCAAATTAGTGATTTTATTTTAAAATTATTTTTTTAGAAGTAGAATAGAAAGAAGAAAAAAATAAATACAAAAACTATATTCTTCTGTAATTAATGAACACAACATCTTTTATGATGATGAAATAAAGATTTTATAAAATCATCATCTTGAAAAATATATTTGCTTCTAAATTATCAGCTCTCAATGTGACACAAAAGAACAATCCAATCTCATTTAGGAAGATATTAAATGGAAGAAACCATGCCATATTTTATTATTTAATAACGTTTTAATTACTTATTTTAAGTCTAACTAAATTTATAAATTTTCTATCATTAAAAATGTACCATTTTAAGTACACTTTTTTTTTGTTCATATTATGAGTATTCAACTAATTTCTATTGAAAAATTTGCTTAATCCCCTTTAATTTTTACTAACATATTTTTCTATTCACAATATTCAAACTCAAAACCTTAACTAGATTATTAAACTAATATAATTCGGACTAACGGTTTGTTTATAAACCAATCATCCTTTCAATTGATTTTATAATTTTTTATTCAAATAATTTGCATAGGAAAAGTTACTTGAAAAATTTTATTAATATTACCTACAAACGTGATTTAAATGTTAATAAATTTGATTTTTTTAATTAAGAATTTAATTAAAATATATTATCAAGGTTTAGAAAATCATATTTTCTAAAAAAGATCCTGATTTCTTTAAAATTTATTTTTATTTTTATTTATTAATACATAAAAAATAAGGGTGTTCAGAACCGAACCGATAAAAAAAAAACCAAAAACCGATCTAAAAAATCGCAAACCGATTAAAACCGCAAGTTTTTGGATCCCTTTAGATTTTTTTTTTTTAGAACCGCGCAGTTTGGTTCGGTTTCCAGTTTGGTATTTCAAAACCGAACCGAACCAAACCGCAATTATTAAATAATATTATATTTTATTTTGCAAAGAAAACTTACTGTTGTCTACCTTACTCTGATTTCATTATCTTATCATTAACTCTTATTCAAATCCATCTTCATCACACCATTTCACTCTCTATCTAATCACTCTTTTTATCCCAAATGGTAAGGTTTTTTTTATTTCATTCACTCATTAATATGTTTCATTTCTTATTCTTTCCTCTTTCATTTTTCATATTTTGATTTTAATTCCACATCAATTTGTCTTATGATTCATTTTCGATTTTCATTGAATAAATGTTCTATTATTTCTCGGTTTCATTTTAGGGTTTAGGATTTAGGATTTTCGGTTTCAGCTTAGGTTTAGGGTTCTTATTTTAATTAATTTCGTTTTTACTAGGGTTATTATTTTTTTAGTAATATTAATCTATTGCAGCTTATATTTTGTTAAATGCTACTTGAAAAACTTCATTACTGTAATTTTATTTTGTTCTAACCCAATTGAACACTTGGTTGTGGGTTAAGTTCAGAGTTTTAAAGACTAAAAATAGTCAATTATTAATAAAAAAATAAAATTAAAAATTTAAAAAAAAAATCACAAAAATCGATTCAAACCAAATTGTTAAAATTGGTTTGGATTGGTTCGGATTTATTTTTATTTCAAACCAAACCAAACCGAACTGCAAATAATTTTTATATTTAGTTCGGATATATTTTAACCAAAAATCGAACCAAACCGCACCGCGAACACCCCTAATAAAGAATAGAATCATGAACGAGTGAGGACTCTCTTTACAAAATTTTAATTTATATTTATAATTATATATATATATATATAAATTAATGGTTTAAAATTTTTACGAGCTTATTTTATAATAAATATTAAAAAATAAATAAAATAAAATTTTTTAAAAATTAATATTTTTTTATTTTTTTTATATATTTTTTTTCATTAGATAATATAATTATTTTTACACTTTATTTAATAATAATAAATAAAAATAATTTTGTAAAAAACTAAAGATTAATAATTTTTTTTTTAAATAATTATTTTATAATTAATAATAACATTAAAATAAATAGAATATAATAATATAATAATATAACTTTCTATATTTATTAATTGAAAAAAAATCAAATATTAATTGTTTTATATATTTTTTTTATAAATTTTAATTTTAAATATTTTATATCATTTATAATTATTTTTTTTATAAAAAATTATAATATACAAAAAAATTAAAATTATAATCAAATATTTATTTTAATAATTAATTTAATATAATCAAATATATTATTTCATATTTTTTTATAAAAAATTATAATATACAAAAAAATTAAAATTATAATCAAATATTTATTTTAATAATTAATTTAATATAATTAAATATATTATCTCATAATATTATATAAAATTTTATAAAAATATATAGATTATTTTTAAATTAAATTTTTCTAATTCATAATAATTAAATATATAATTTTGTATATAAAAAAAATATTTTATTGATTATCAAGATTATAATTTTATATTTATAATGTATTTACTTTTAATCAGCATTATTCATTGAAAAAAAAATTAAAATATATTTAAATAATTTTACCTATTAATTTATATATTAGAAGATTATAAAATATTATAAATTAAAAGATAAAAATTTCAAAAAATTAGAGAGATATTTATAGTATTTTCTTACGATAAAGAAATTAGGTAAATTTTTATTTATTTTTTATTATAAATATAATATATAAATATTATTTTTTATCATTTAATTAACTAATTTAATATTTTATGATGTTTCATTTTAATGTCAAAATATTAAAAAGTAAATAAATTAAACTTTAAATATATTTTTCTTAAAAAAAATTATAAATTTATTTTTTTTAAAAAAAAATTAATAAAATAAAATTGACGAAATAAATTCTAATATATCTAACTAGTAAAGTTTAAAATTTTGTTTTATAACCTACGAAAATCCGAATTTATATATTAATTAATTTATTTTTTCATTTAAAATTTCTAATTCTGTCCATATATAAATATATATATATATATATATATAAATACTAAATTTATTAAATATTATAATTATTATTTTAAAAATCACTGATATTCTTTATTTATTGACCGTATATGAAAATTAAACTTCTTAATTAACATTTTAGTTTATGAGTCTAATAAATAAAAAATAGATGATAATTTTTTTTAGATATTTTGAATATATTTAAGGTGTATTAACATAGTAAACCTTTTTATACTTTCATTCAATTGAATATGTATATTAAGTTTATTAACTTTTATGATAATTAATTTAAAAATTATTTAAATTAATTTCTGATTAATTATAATGTATATAATTTTAAGTGTAATAGTCTTTTTTCACATTATCCTAATTACACTACATAAATTTTAAAATAATTTATAAAAGTCAATAAATTTACACATATATTTAAATGATGATATAAAATTATTTTAACTCAAGTATAACTCTTGTAAAAAAAAACAACTGTAACAATGCATATCAATTCTGATCAAGGACTACTTAATTTAATTAAACTAGGATGATAAGTAATTTTTTTCAGCATTGTCCAATTGCATATTTGATAAAAATATAACTTTTACAGTAACTACTTTAAAATAGGATAACTTTTAATTTATTAACTAATAATACATAAAAATTAAACTGAAAAAAGTTAAAATGTTATATTATTAATCTTAAGTAAATAAGAAGTTTTTGTTTTTGGTGTTCAGAATCGAAGTTTTTGTAGTAATTATTTTACAGCAGCACTTGATTACAGAAAGGAGCATGGTACTACAGTACTATTGTGATTTGGTTTGTTTTTCTTCTTGACCCTTTTGGGGAGAAGAGTGAGGTAGGAAGAAAGAGAAAATGGAAGGTTGAAAATTTGGCCGACCTCTGAGTGGACCCCACTGATGGGGTTAGAAACAGAACCAATGGCAATACAATAGAATACAAGAAAATACAAATTAGCTCTCGTTCGTTGTTGGGTTTATAGGAAGGAAGGAAGGAACTATGTAATGTTATTTACGTTATTGTGAAGTGAAATGAATCCTCGAAACAAAAACAGCTGTAATAATCAAAGAACGAAAGAAACAAAGAAACAGTGTCAGCAATAAAACAAGGACACAGAGAAACTTCAAAAGTCAATAAGGGCAACCTATGCCTTTTGGCCCCCATTCTCATTCCGTTGCTAACAAAACTACACAAAGACTTTCTCAACAAAACCAATAACAGACGGTTATCTAAGTCTACTCTTCCAACCATCCCCTATTCCTTCTTCCTATTCCTATTCCTATTCCTATTATATCAATCAATAAAATTTCACTTCTTCTATCTTCTTCTCCTTCTTCCCTTTAATTTTTTCTTCCTCTCCTACCTTCAACAATTAACTAGAGACCACCCACTTCCCTTCCAGATCTTTTTCCAGGGAAAAGTTTTCATTTTTTGATCGGTAAGGGACTTTTTGGATAACCACTTCATTATCTGGGTCTTGGGAATTTCCCCTTTTTTTGTTTTATTTCTGGGATAATTGAATTGCTTGTTTTATTGATCGACCTTTTTTTGGAATTTTTTTCTTGGGTAGTTTTGGACTTTCACTCACGCTGAGTTTTATTTTTTATTTTTTATTTTTTTTTCTGGTTTGCAGTTTTGTGAGTTAGATGTTGAGTGGTAGACGGAAAGGTTGAGGTGGGGCTGGATTACATGGATAGTCTTTGTTGCTTCAGTTCTGTCAGCCAGGTGAGGACTTCTGTCCCTTTTTAATATTTTCTTTTCTTTTTTCCCTCCTTTTGGAAATAATCAATCTCCATATAATGATGTCATCTGGTGAATGGCTGATTGAGAATTGAGAATTAAGCTCTGGTGCTGTGCTAGTGAATGGACTTGGGACTTTTCCAAATTTTATTTTCCTAATTTTACTTGATGAAAAAGGTTTTGTATATTGATCATTTCTGTGTTTTAACCGTTGTCAATAACCAGCTCCTCTAAAAGCTTAAGCTTTTGATAGAGGCGTAACAATGATTTTATATCTCTAACATGCTCCTCCGTGCAAGAATGTTTTGGACTTGAAGATTGGTGAATGAACGTGCATGCTTTATATCATACTGAAATTTAATTATAAGGAACAGTAGGGCCATGGAGGATTTTCCTATAATAGGATTACTACAAGAATTTTCTTACGTTGTTTTATGATGTACTTAATAAGTATACCTAGCAGCCGGTGACTCAATGCTTGCCTTTTGAATATGATAGTCATAGTGAGAGTTGCGAAAGAAAATTAAAACTGTGGAGAGAAGCTCTGGAATCACAGGTTTCCGATTAAGCAAAGGAAAGAGTATATGGGATGCAAATTCAGAAGGACATGTGCTAGCATTGGCTAGGATGTGAAAATTGACAATCATACTATGCTAAAAGGCTATGCGGTTTTGGTGTCTTGTATTTAACATACAGAGTGACAGAGAAATTGGAGATGTAAATAATGGACTTTAGATAGAATCGAGGAAATGGATAAATGATTGTCTTACTTTTGATAGAAAAGGAGCTTATCATGCTTAAAGGGAGATTGGCTAAATAGCTGTAAGATCAAGTGTGTTTTATGGTATCTCTTAGAATTTGGATTTAACCCTACAAAAGTGACTTGTAAGGTAAGTGTTTTTCTTACTTATATATTTTAATATGGTCACAGTATTAGTTGTATAAGATCTCTAACACATTTTTCTCACTTCGATAACTGGATATTTAGGTGTGAAGTTTGAAGAATTTAACATTTGTATGTGGTCTAATAATGACATAATAGTAAATAATTTGATAAGTCCAACAACAATAGTTCGGATAAACTTTGATACCATATTTGAATTTGGGTTTGAGTCTAACTTCAATCATACAAAATCGGTTTTTAAGATGAGAATTTTAATTTGGTTATATTACTAGTTAACGTAGAGTTTCCTACAGGATTGAATGTTGGGTGGTGAAGTGCCAACTAGAGCATTAGTATAGCAGAAATAGAATATTTTGGTAGTATAGATAAGATAGGATTAATAATGGATATTTATTCAGAGAAAGTAGAAATTCCACCTATTGAGGAACTTTTGCATTAATCTTGCCTGACATGGTTTGTCCATGTGTGGAGGAGCAATTAAATCCTCTGTTAGAAGAATTGATTAGATGGAAGATAGATCAATAACAGAGCAGCGGTTGACCAAGGAAAACTCCAAGAGAAAACATTGAAAAAGCCTATAATGTAAAAGTTCTTTCTCATAATTTGGTTCTAAACAGAAGACATCGGTATTGTTTGATTCATGTACCTGACATCGTTTGGTTTTGTTGTATATGCAGTAGAGGTTTCACAGAACAAACTCATGAACCCTTGGTCATAGTAGCACTAATTCCAAGGGAGATCATCTTCCGTTTTTCTCAAGATTAAACCAATGAATAGTTGATCCTCCCATACTTAAATTTAGCCTATATAATCTTCACTACTTTGCACTTCGAATTATGTTTCTGCCTTGCTGATCCATTCTTCACTACTGATGATCTTTACTTTCTTAACTGCCATAAAATACTTATCCAAACCTTGGAAATTCAACCTGACTCCTAGTTGGAAGAACTCCTTTCCTTATGATTGGAATTTTCATTTTACTCCATTGTTCTCTTTCCAAGCATCCTCACAGAAGTACTGCAAAATTATTGTTCAATAATGTTCAGAAGAGAAGCTGATGGTAAGCAAGATGCATGTCCAGAAGATCAGTTGATTGGTTGGAATTAGAAAATTTGAATCTTCTGAATTGGCTTGATCAACAGATAACTGGAAGAAACACGATGAATGAGGCAAGAATAGAGCTAAATTGAAATAAACTGCCAAAAAAATACCAACTACACCAATACATTAACCAATTTAGGAATAAGAACCAAGTAGCTATGATACAACCTATGTATGACGGAGTTAATTCAAGGAAAAAGAGAGGTAAGCTAAACACTGGTAAGAATACAACACCAACTCAGGAATAAGACCCAAACAAGTCTAGCATGGGCGGGAGCTACCAATAGGATACAAATGTTATCAATGGGAGTTTCTGATACTTTGGACTCAGTAGCAGGTATAGAGATGGAATCAGATCATCAGAGATGGTGCCATGTCAATTAATCTCTTAAAAGTTTAAGCTATTAAGTGAAAGCCTAAAATTGACTTCATTTTTTGTTTAAAATGGCTACCAGTTAATTTGAAAATAAGTTGGCATATACTGATAGAAGGCTACTCAAGAATGTGAAGACAATCAGTCATAGATAAACTTGAGCATCTTGTATTGACTATCTGTTTCAAGGCAGAAATAGTCCTTTATAGGTTTTTCTTTTGGGAAAAATAAATTTTAGTAGATTTGAAGGTCAGGACATGCCATGAGCCTCAAAGAGGTTTTGTCATTTCTTTGCTTCTTCCCTCACTGCCTGAAATTATTGATGCCAGAGTGGCAGTAGTGTTACTTGCATCATGAGAGAAAGAGTATGGTTGGTTTCTTGAGATGAATAATTCATAAATCGTGTTCAATCTTTTACTGGATCAGAAATGTTGACACTGAAACAAGTAGGAGAGAGAAGTTTCTCAGTATATAGGTAGCTGTAAAGATTGAATTGGCATTCGTGAGATGTGTTTAATTTCAAATGGCTATTTTAGTGATGATTGACACCAAAAATGGTCTATTGTGCTGATCGGTGGGATTTGGTCTACTTTCCTGTAATGCCTCTTTTATTTGCATGTGGTGCTTATATTATGCTTATTGTGCTGATAGGAAATATTTTGGTAGCATGCCAATGATTGATTTATTGCAGTTTCCAGGCATTGATTGAATAGCAGATATCATAGCTAGATGGAAATATGAGATCATTGAGTAGTTAATATGTTTCTTCATTTTGTTTCTGACTGTCTTAGTGATATCTTCCAACTTATATTCCATTTTGGTAATCACAGATGTAATGTTTTTCTGTTGTATTTTAATTTTCTCTATCTTTAGGTGGTTGGAGGACGTTCTTCATGTAACTCTGGCAAGGGCAAGAGCAGTCAGTCCTCGGTCAAATATGGCTATAGTCTAGTTAAAGGGAAAGCAAACCACCCGATGGAGGACTACCATGTAGCAAAATTTGTCCAGTTCAAAGGGCGAGAGCTTGGCCTTTTTGCTATATATGATGGACACCTGGGAGATAGTGTACCAGCCTATTTACAAAAGCATCTGTTTTCTAATATCTTGAAGGAAGTGAGTTGTTGAATCAAACTAAATCTGTTATGCATATATTACCTTAATTTCATCTGATTTTTCTGGAAAAGGTTTTTTTTTTTTTTTTTTTCCATTTCTATTTTATATTGCATATAGTATACTAATTTCTTTTGCTCTCAACTTCCTATACTTTTTGGCAATCAATATAATGCTATCAAACATATGAAAGGATAAGACATTTTAGTTTTAAACACCTTAACTATATTTATGATTGTGAATTTGTGATTCTTTACCAGGAGGAATTCTGGAATGATCCATTCATGTCCATTTCTAATGCATATGAAACAACAGACCAGGCAATTCTCTCTCACAGTCCTGATTTGGGGCGAGGAGGATCAACTGCAGTGACTGCAATTCTCATAAATAATCAGAAATTGTGGGTAGCCAATGTCGGAGATTCACGAGCTGTTGTGTCAAGGGGAGGGGAAGCTGCACAAATGACAACCGATCATGAACCCAATACTGAGCGGGGCAGCATTGAGACCAGAGGCGGCTTTGTATCAAACATGCCAGGTTCTTCATTTAACCCTCCCTGAGTTCAATGAGTTGTTTGCTTTAGATGTTCAATGCTGATTTATTTCCTTAATATGAGATATTACAAGTCTCATAATCTAATTTGCATTTTCAAATTGCAACATGTGGCCGTGAGAGAGATGGAGATGATATATGTGTGTGTGAGTGAGCGAGAGAGATAGAGGTTTGATTATGCAACCCTATATGCATGATTTTTATTCATTAGAAAAGTAAAGGATTGGTTGAATGAAATTATGAAAGTTTAAAAAAGTGAAGGATGGGTTAAATTAAATGAAAATGAATAAGTTACAGTCCTTGTAACACCAAAACCTGAATTTCAATGTCAGATATTATATTATCCATATTGCAGCATGAGAATGTCCATTTAGGTATTTTTTGTTGGGATTACAGTTCAAATTTAAAAAAAAAAAAATGCAAGTAGGTGGAAATTAAAAAAAGTGTACTCCAAAAGGTTATGGAATATATATCTCGACTCTCTGAGAATTCCACTATCATAATGAGAGACTAGGAGGAGGGGTGGGATAATTTAGGTTTACTAAATCACATTCTTGAATGAAGTCATTTACCACCACTATAAATGGAGTTCCTGTGAAGGGAGAAGACACTATCCTAAGAAAAAGATTGTGTGAAGGGAGGAGAATTTAATAGAAGATTTGCAAGAGAGTCTAATGTGAGTGAGAAACTCTAAAATATCATTCCTTGTATTGAAACCTTTGAATGGGAGACTCGGGTTTACTCTATTTGGGAAGAGTTTCTCAAGTTTGTCCATAAAACTTATAATTGAGAGAGATTCTTCAACTTTGTTTAGAAAATTTATAATTGAGATGGTTTTTCAAAGTTGTTTTAAAAAACTTATAATGAGAACAAAGTTCTCAACTTTGTTTAAAAAAATTGTTATCTTGTTTAAAATAGTGACATTTGTTGAGATGTTCTTGTGAACAATGACAAGAAATGTAGCCAATAAGTTTATTATTGATAATGGTTACTATTTTCTGTGTAAAAACGCTATCAGAGGGGCATGCTACTCATTTTGGCTACACTTTGTAGAATGACTCTGAACTTCTCTGTTTGGACTTAGTTCAATATTGAGCATCTTTTCCTGATTAATCATGATTTGTTATCACTATTACCTTAGTATCATTATGGTTCATTATTATTTGAATGCTTTCTATTTTGTAATAATTTCTTCATTTGTGGGTTATATCAGGCGATGTTGCAAGAGTGAATGGGCAGCTAGCAGTTTCTCGAGCCTTCGGAGACAAAAACCTCAAAACACACTTGAGATCTGATCCTGACATTCAGTACGCTGATATTACCCCAGATATTGAGCTTTTGATACTTGCTAGTGATGGTCTATGGAAGGTTTTTTACTATTCTCTATTTCTCTACTTTTCTATTAAGGCAAAACTACAACTTGGATTTTTATTTCTTTTATTCCAATTTTTCCCTGATCCAAAAGTTTGTCCCTATCCAATTTCTAACTGACATCATTCCAATTGCTTATAGTGGCCTTCTATGTGTGGGCAAGTTCACCATTGGCACTACATCTTCATCATCATTCCAAATATTTTCCCAAGAGAAAGGATAAAAACATACACTTCCAAACACACTATTAACTTGAGTAAAATATATCAAGATGAATCTTGCAAGTTTAATGAGCCTGTTGCATAAGTTTTCAATAAATTTAAGTCAAAAATTTGGAGTGTGTAAAACAAATGTTAGTCATTGTGTTGCAAACACTTGCAAGTGCTTTTGATATGCCATACATGCAAGTTCCATCAGCATATTCAGCAGGGTTGGAATGATGAAAAGTAAATTTAGATAAACTTTTTCATAAATACTTTTCAGAAAAGAACAAAAAACTGAACTAAACTTCTCTTGTAGGTAATTCATACATAAAGCTCTTTCATTATAGTTTCTCTAAATGTTGATTTTAATTGGTAATAAACTAATTTTAAGACAAAAATGCATTGTTTTGGGGTAAATAACTCTTCCATGTACTCAAAACTTGGATTTATTCCAGGTAATGGCAAATCAAGAAGCTGTTGATATTGCAAGAAGAATAAAGGATCCACAAAAGGCAGCGAAACAACTAGCCACTGAGGCATTGAACAGAGAGAGTAAGGATGATATTTCCTGCATTGTAGTTCGTTTCAAGGGTTGAAAAAGGGAACACACACTCTCTAAAATCAGGGTATATATATCTATTATATATTCTACAAATCAAGATGCAATTCCATACACATGAAAATCCATTATCAATTTGGAATTTCCTGCAAAAATAGGTTTTGTCCCTTCCCTTCATATGTAAAAATATAAAATTTAAGTTCTCGAATTTAGGTCGTGGCGTTTAGTATTTCTTGATTTCTTCGTTCTGTAGATTCACACCATAATTTTTCTTTGTAATATGCATTATTATTATTATTATTACTATGTTGTCGTGGAGCAGTGTGAAGAAGATGGTGGCAGCAGTTTATACATTGAACAGGGGATTTATGCATTTATTTTATAAACAGTGTATGATATAGTTGAATTGAAATCACCCTAGCTTCAGTTGCTTCGTCTCTGGCTACAAATTCAAGCAACTATAGCAATTGTTTGAGACATCAATTGTTATTTTGTTCCCATTTTCCATTTTCTTTTCTCCTCTTTCTTGAGGACTATATTTGAAATCTCAATTCTATTCAAATCTTAATGTATTTTCAACTACTTGAATTAACTTGATGATTGATTAAGTTCCTTCTTCAGGTTTCTGAGAAAAATTCTTCAAAATTTAGATTCATCTTAATTTTACAAAATCCGGTTTCTAAAGTAAAAAATATTTTATTTTTGTGTTTTTTTATAGTCGAAACTTGAGTTATTTTTAATAAAAGTTGTGACTGATATGTTGAGAGAAGAGTTGAATTGATTTAAATGATAATATGATAGGTTAGTTTTTTATTATTATTTTTTTTACTTTTTTTACCATTTCTTTTCATCACAATCATTACCATTTTATAATATCATTTGATATAAAATCATAAAATGAGTTTGAAAATTAAAATCTATCCTACAAAGTTTGTGTACCAAAATTAAATTATAGAAATATAATTTCTCTGGATAAATTATGTTAGAATAATTTAAGAATAAGATTCAATTAATTAGATTATAAAACTTGAGAAGTAGAATTGATTATAGAAATAGATATAAAATCCTTTTTTAACCAATAACATAATCAATGAATAAACTCATACAAATAAAATATATGATCATAATATTCTATTACAAATAAATTAAAATATTAAAAAAAAAGAACAAAGAGGAATTTTATGAATCAAATCTCATAAAAAAAAGTGAATATGAAAATCATTTCTTGATTTTGGAGACTCACGATAAAAAAAAAAAAAATCATAAAAAAACAAAATAAGAAAATAATTAGAAGATAATGGATGTCATTTGAAGAATCAAGATAAATGTAATGAAAAATCATCAATTAAATTTTTTAAACTTAAGATAAAATTCAAATATATATATATATATATAGTTTAAATAGATTATAGAATACAAATACATTGATACTTATTATTAATCTTATTAATCACATATTTAATTGAAAAAAATATTAAAATAATTTTAATAGAAAGAAGAAAGAATCAATGTTATTAGAAAGAAAATTACAAAAAAAAAAAAGTAAAAGTAAAAGAAATAAACTAAGACAATTGCTTATAAAAGAATGGGTTTAAAAAAAGAAGAAATAACAAATCATGTAGAATAGAATTATACATACACAAAATATAGGTTAGAATAAAATATAAAAATTACATGAAATATGCTTTTTTTTAGATTACAAATTTAATGCAGAGCAAAATGAAGGAAGAATTAAAAGTTGAGACTGACAAAAAATGTCGAAGATAAAGACTTTTAGAAATTTATGAGAGAGAAAATTGGATAAAAAAAATATACATATCTCTTGGGTTATGCTAATTTCTCCATACAATACAATTTATTGCTCTTCAATTGAAAAAAAAAAATGTAAGAGAATTAAAATAACAATGTATAATTGAATTATATATATACAAAAGAATATGTTAAAATAGACAAATCAAAATTACTTACACACAATGGTTTTGATTTTTTTTAAAAGTTAATAACAAATTAGATTGCAAAATTGATTTCGTAACTTTTCCTTTATATATGAAAAAGAAATATGCATACACAAATAGGTGTTAGAATAAAAATATTACATAATGAAATAGTTCTTTTTTTTTTTTTATGAAAAAATTGATTAAAAGTTATATTACAAAATTAATTCCAAATCACACTTTAATATTATATATATTATATAAAAGAATAATCCAAATAAATATGATTAAAAGAGTCCCATAAATTGCACAAAAGAACAATCTGGTGATGCTACATCTTTCTTGACAATTCTGTTTTCTTTTCTCAGCTATGCACGGAACACCTTCTCTAAAACCCTCCCAAAACCACTATAATCCCCTTTTAACACTCCCTTTCTCTGCTTCACCATGTCCCAATCACTGAAGCTAATCAAGGAACATGCCTCCAACCCCAAATTCTGGTTGATCGTCGGAGTAGGAGTTGCCGGAATCGTGGTTCTGGCGGAGACACGGCGTAGAACATGGCGGAATAAAACACCCAAACAAGACTTTGGTGCTTTTGTTGAGCGCTTTGAGCTACTTCCCTTTCCTCAGCTTCCTCCTCCTGCTGCCAAGCAATCGCTCTCTTCTCTAACCTTTGCCATAAACGACACGTTCGTCTCTTTCGACCTCTGCCGAAAATTGTTTAAGCTTTGCTTCGGTTTGATTGTAAAAGTTGACATTTTAATTAATTATCTATGTTTTTCTTTAATGGGGTTGAGAGAAAATTTCCTGAGGATATGTTATGTCATGTTTGTGATATCATGGCATTTGGTTAGCAATAAAGACATTGGTGTTACTCTCAAGCTCTGGTTATGTTTTCGTATTCGTTTGAGTAAAAAGTTCACCATTTTTTGGTTTTTACTTTCGTGGGCTCAAAGGTAAATTTTGCTTAGAGGTTTGGTATATGATATTTGGGAAACACATTCTAAAATTTTTGAAATTTACAAGATTACGACTGAGACTTATAATAAGAAGTATGTATTACAAAATTTTGTGATTTCTAATAAATTTCTATCAATAATAGATAGCGTATTTAAGGAGTGTCAGATAATGTTTTGCTAGCATTTCTTGTGATATTGTTGTGGTATCTGATTAAATGATTTTTTGGGATGTTTGTTCTTGTTGGGGTTGGCAGATTTGATGTGAAGGACTATGTGACGGGGTTTGGAAATCCTACTTGGAAGAGTACACACAAGGCAGCGGAGAAGACTGCGGTTGTGGTGACTGCTCTGCTCAAGAGCGGGGCCACTTGTGTTGGCAAGACTGTTGTGGACGAATTCTCTTTTGGGTGATAGTTCTTTAGAAGTCCTTTAGCTTTGTGTGGTCAACTAAAACAATTTGATATACTTAAGGCATTGTTATGTCAGGATTTCTGGTGAGAACAAGTATTATGGAACTCCAACTAATCCTCGGATGCCATCTTGTACACCGGGAGGGTCTTCTTGTGGTTCAGCAGTAGCAGTTGCTGCAGGACTTGTGGACTTTGCCGTTGGTGAGTTTATGTGGTTACCCCTAATAACTTGAAATTATATCTTGTATGCATAACTATACCTTTTAATTTTTTGGTCATTTGTGAATCTGTTATTTTCCGTCTAGCAATGCACCCTTTATCTTGCTTTGGTGATTCTGATGCAATTGTGTTTTATGACTGTTATTCTATTAAATTATAAGAACACCAACCAAGCCTTTAGCCACCACAATGTTCTATTATAAATAATGTCAATAAACTAACTATCAACCCTCTAAATTATTCTCATTAGTTTTTCCCATAGCTTTTTGTGAGTTTTTTATACCTCTAGCGATTAGGCTACCTGCAATCTGATTTACTTTTCTTAATGGGGCTTCTACAGCTTGTCCACATGTGTCCAAACTCCAAACTACCTAAGGTGAGTTTCTATCAACTTTTCTACATTAGGTGCTACCTTGACATTTTTCCCAATGCATTTGTTCCTAATCTTATCTTGTCTGGTGGTATGTCTACTCATCCAAGCCAACATTCTCATCTTTTCTACATTGAGTTTATTCTCTTTTTCAAGGTTATCAAACTTGAGAGTCTACATAGACTTGTGGGAGCTCCGTAGACTCATAAGAGTCTACTTCATATGAAAAAAAGAAATATAATACCTATATAGATGTTAAAATTTCAGCAACTGAATATGAAACAGAAAAAAAATAAAATTTAACAATAAAATTCCAAAGTCCAAACAATCAAGTCCCTGCATAGATGTTTTGTGGCATTGAACACGGGAAGAGAATTTCCTAAACACAGATAAGAACAAAATATGAAAAGAAATCTCCAACATAGGGGGACGAAAACAGAGAATGAAAACAGGGAGCATGAAGAGCTTACCTCTTCGTAGAGAAGAAACATAATGGCCAAATTGTAGAGGAGAAGGAAATAATCCAGAGGCTTTAAAAGTAGTCCCCACTTGAGCACCCAAAATTGCGTGCAACACAGAGAAGAACAGAATGTAGTGGGCAGCGGAATGCAGAGGAGACAACATGTGGAGGAGAATTGAGCAATGAGGAAGGCAAAATTGAAGCAAAGATAACAGAGGGAAGAAACCCTTATGGTGGTTCCTTTTAGGGCTCCAAATTCACGACTAATTGACGTCCCCTGGTGTTGCTTTGATTAGATTGTTTTGCTCAAATGGACTTGCTGACTCAGTAGTAAATTTGCAAGTGTCAGCTCAAATTTGTCCAAGTCAACATGGGTCTACTTCGAAACTGAGTTTACATGTGAGTTAACTCACAGCCAGTCACTAGACTCATAGACTCTTCCGAGTTTGCAAGTTAACTTGCGAGTAGATAACCATGCTCTTTTTGACCTTTTACTTTCATACTTTCCACAGCATACAATATCACTAGTTTTAAAGCTGTGTGGTAATTTTTTCCTTTGAGCTGAAGTGGTTATATTTTTTGTCACTTAACATATGAAGCACTCTTCCATTTCATGTATCCTTCTTGAAATCCTATAATTTACATCTTCCTCTATTTCTCCGTTGTTATATATGTTGGACCTCAATATTTAAACTATAAGACTTGGAGTTTTTTTTTTTATTTTTTATTTATTTCTTTGAGTTTACAATTATTCTGTTAATTTGTTCTATCAAATAAAATTAGTTTCTTCCCTCTATTTCTATTGAACTAAGTGCCAATTTAGTAAAAGATAAAGTCATGTCAAACAATATTTCAAATGTCTGGAAATCTTGCATTTTTAATTTGAACTTACTAAGATTTTCGTTTTTGCTTCATTTTGTTGTAGAGAGAACTGGGGCATGATGCAAATCATATATTCTTTCTTTCTTCTTCTTAATGCTGGTTTATTCCATTATTTATTACTGTAATATTATTTTTTGTATGTTTTATTTTCCCTTGTAAAAACAATGTTAAAAACATAGTTCTTATTGCATGAGTGAGCCGAGTAGTGGCTTGCTGATGTTATGAAAATAAAGTTAATTTTTTATGGTGATCAACATAACAGCTGCATAAGTTCATGATTCCAAATCTTAGTTCGTTTTTGTGATGTTTTCATTATATTATTGCTTGCTAAGCGTAATCTGTGTTTTCTTATCCACTATAGACTTAATTCACACATGCCATTATATTGAGGCCTTGAAAACTTGTTACTTGACTTACATAACTATATATTTAACATGTAAGATTATTGTGTCTTGGTAGGTACTGATACTACAGGATGTGTGAGAATTCCAGCAGCATTCTGTGGTGTTTTTGGTTTTCGACCATCCCATGGGGCTGTGTCTACCATTGGAGTTCTTCCAAATGCACAAAGCTTAGACACTATCGGTAAGATTTGTAATTTTGTGTTGTTACTTTGATTTTAGTCAATACTCGATTGTAAGTTATATGTATCAACTCTTGAGATTCTGCATCATTTTCCCTATGTGACTAGCTTTAAGGAAAGAACATAGAGCAATTATATAAATGGGTTAAAGAATTGACATGACTCCAATCTTACAATATATGGTTAGTAGTGCTTTGTACAGTTGTACTATATAAAGAGCAATTAAATATGTTCATGGTCTTGATATGCCATCTGGAGTTGAAAATATGATTAAGTTAATGAGAAATCACCACATGGTGAAGTGAATGGGATTCAATTTTTTTAATACAATAGACTAGAAAAAGGATTAGGGGAAGAAAATAGAAACTCATGATTCTTATTTCTTGATTCAAACAATGCAAAGAAGTACTTGTATAAAGAGCTCTACAACTTATAATAATTAATAAGAGCTCTACCACCTACAATAATTAATAATGACTCTTTGTATCCCTACAATATCTTTTCAATAATTGATAATATCTTCTCTTTACTCAACACTTTCCCTCAAGCTAGTGAATGGATATTAGTAATTCCCAACTTACATCTAAGATTATGAAACCATTATGTGGGAAGTCCCTCTATAAACAAATTTGCAAGCTAAAGTCATGATGGATGTAACAAGTAGTTATAAGGTTACTATTCAGTTTCTCTTTAATGAAATGTTGATCTATCCCTATGTGCTTGGTTCTATCACGTTAGACAAGATTGTGAACAATACTCAGCTGATTTATTGTCACAAATGAGAGTCATGGTTTCTTCACATTTCACTTTAAGATCATTCAAAATAATTTTCAACTATAAGAATTCATACACACCCAAGATTATCAGACTTAGACTCGTGAGAAGATTTTGAACCACTTCCACTTTATTTGAACAAAACAAAACAGAAAAAAAGAGTTGAAAAAAAAAACCTTTGTATTATATTTTTTCTTATGTGTAGAAAACAAAATAAGGTAAGACTTTTTCTTGTGTGTAAAAAAGGCAAAATATAGCACAAAACAACACTGAAGTAGTAAAAGAAAATGAGATGAAAAATGACAAGAATCTAGAATAAAAGAAAAAGGAAGAGATGAAAAACAGAAGCTAGGATTGATATGATAGCAACAATAGAGCGAAGGATGGCAAGCGAGAACGTTGCAACAAAGGGTGAGCGAGAACATGACAATGAAGAGCGAGAAAATTGGGACAACGATGAGTGAGAATGCTACAACGATGATGACAGTCAATTGACTGGGCGAGAACGGATCCAAAATGTGAGATTTGGATGATGAATGCTCTTCATTTGTAAATGAAGCCAAATACATTCCTTGTAATCGACCCCAAACATGTAAGGTCTAGTCATTTTTGTGCTTAAGCTTCACTTGGAGATTCAAGCTGAACGTGCAAGTCTGGACCGAGTTCGTTGAGTCTACTGAGTTGCAACTGAGTTTACCTAAAAAACGAGTTTACTCACAAGTCTACTCGTAGCCACTAACTTTAATAATAAAGATGCCATCACTTTGGCTCAGTTTGTTGAATGATCTCGAATCTTCAATTTCTTGTCAAGATTCTTGAATATGACACTGTTAAGGCCTAAAATTTTTGCAAGGAAAGGCTTCCCTCTCTTTCTAAAGTCTTCAATATTGAACGAGTGTCTACCCTACGAGTTGAGATTAAATGCCTTGCAACTCTCATTGAATCCCTTAGTAATCCTTCTTCTGGTAGTTGCTCTCTAACCTTCTACCTTTCATCCTTCAATACTTTTGAGTCCTCTCTTAAATTTGACTTCTCCATCATCGTTTTGGACAATTCTTTGTTTTATGTTTTAAAGTCTATATTTCCTAATTTATTCTCAAAAGATTTCATTGAGTTTTTTAAGTGTGATGTACGTTAGCTTTCAAAGCACCATTATTCTTCTAGAAATACAAAAGGTGTTCACCATGTTCATTTAATTCATTCTCATGTAAGGGGCCTTGCTTAAAATTCTAGTATATCAGGTACTAAATGATTTGTCATTTTATTGATGATTCCACTCGTATCAGATGACTTTTCCTCATGAAAGAAAAGTATGATGTTTTTTTTTTATTTGTCAAATTCTATCTTATGATCATTGTTATCAATATCAAATAACAGAAATTATCGAAAGGTCAAAAAATCCTTTATAAAAATATATTGAATATCATATCAAGTTATGGCAAAAGCATTGCGGAAAAAAAATAAATACAATAAATACACGAGTAAAAAAATGTGTAAAGATAATTGAAATGCAAAAACTAATTAAAAACAACCATATAAGTTTAAGTTCTAAGACATAAATAACAACAAATCATAAGATAAATGACCTGAGTTTTTAATCATCTCACTCTTCTTCAATCCCAACATAATTATCATCTATGTAATCCAATGGAGCATATCCCTCCTCTCTTCCCCTTTAGAGAAAGATTTGTTGAAGTTAAATAATTCTTCAATTTTTTCAGACTAATCTCTTTAGTCATGGACCTCCATAGCCATGTTATGATCCTAGACTTATCGTTGTCTCAAGTGTGAAAGTTAGGGTTATTTGGGTTACAACCTCCTCTTTAATATGGTTAAGCCTCTTCGTACCCTTCAATGTGCATCTAAAGCACTGAAGATAATTCCTACCATTAAGATAATTATCGTCAAGCAAATGAGGAAGATCAACATTGCTTAATGGAAAACAAAAAAAGATGCATTGGTTGCCATGCTAGAATATATGAACAATGCCCCAAACAATATGACCAATAAATAAATAGAAATGAGCCAAAAGAAAATGTGAATAGTCCCCCCCCACATAATGAACTGTGGCTTAATAGTGCAATGGAGGCAAATGAACCAAGTAGCAACAAATTTGGAACAACCTCTTCAAGGTGATACGAGCATATCAAATGGGAGTGTGAACGATGATGTGGTTAGAACAATGGTGGGAGTACTTCAGGCAACCCTAAAAAGTAAGGGGGGTGCACTTCATGCAACCCAAACAACAAAAAGTGGGTGACAACTAATGTGGTGGCGGATTTGAATGTAGAAGCTGAGGCCCCAAGATTGGGAGCTCTATTACCAACTTGAAAAAGGATCAGGAAAAGAAAAATATAAAGTCTAATTCTTATTTATTGATTCAAATAGTACAAGGAAGTACATTATATAGAGAATGCTACCACCTACAATATTTAATAAGAGTTGCTTTATCACTTACAATAAAAGCTCTTAGTACTTGTACAATATCTTTACAATAATTGATAATATCTTCTCGTAACTCAACAAATAGTCTATGCTGCTTTATTGAGATTGTTGATTGTTTGATTGATTTGCAGGATGGTTTGCTCGCGATCCATCTATCTTGCATCGTGTTGGACATGTTTTGCTTCAATTGAGTTCAGTGGAGACCAAAAGGTCTAGGCGTATCATATTTGCTGATGATCTTTTTCAGTTATCTATAATGCCTACACAGAAGACAATAAATGTTATTGGTAAAGCAATTGAGAATATGTCTGGGTGTAAGTGTCTTGTTCTTTGAACATCACTTGGTCCTCCTTTCATATTAGTAAATTCATTATTAACATACTAGTTTTCTATAAGATAAAAATTTATCTCTAGACGAAATCACCAAAAGAAGAGAAAATTTTGTAAATTATGTTACGAAGTGTTTTAGTCATTTTTGGTTTTGCAGATCAGGATCCAAAGCATATGAATCTCTGTCAATATATTGATTCTAAGGTGCCCAGTCTTAGGCTTCATGAGCAATCAACACACCGACAAAATGAAACATCTATATTGAAAACTCTCTCGTTGGTTATGCTTTCATTACGAGGGTATTTCTTTTTAAGTTTTACAGTTTTACATTTGATTTGTTATATGTTACCTTGTGCTGCATGCTTTTCTATTAAAAAGTTATTATGAAAAAGAATGAAGTTGTACGAGTAAGGATTGGATAGTTCTCTAAAGAATTACAAATAAGAAAGAAAATGACATAATGAAGCTCACCGATCTGGGTAGCAGTAATTGGGAGTACCTTGAAAAAAAGCCATAAACTGAACACATGAATATATTGTGTAAGTGAAGTTCATGAGTATCCTTACATTTTGTGCTCCAATAATGTGAAAGCAATTTGCTGTAGTTGGTTTTACATTTATATTGTAATAACATATGTCCTTTACTTAAAACAAATCCACCCACATAATGAGAAATATACTTGTTTTGAATTAATCTTTTTTGCATGGTCTCTAAATGTAAAGTTTCACATTTTCCTTTTTCTTTTTATTTTTATTTTATTACTATGAAAATATATACAAACTAATTCTTATCCAACTTGTTCTGTTCTGTGAAATCCATCCAAAAAAGGTTATGTAATTTGTGTATAAATTTCAATGGTTCTTTGCATAGCAACTCAAGAAATTTCAATGTTGAAAATATAAATGACTAGTTGTCAAAACTCAAATAGCTGTTAGAACATTAAACTTTTTAGCGTGGATTTCATTTACTTTATTGTTTTAAGGGTCCTGCATTTCCTATTCTTTTTCTAATATGAATATCATTATGCATATATGTGTTTTGGACATTTGATGTTTGTTTGTTAGTATTTACAAGTTACTACTTTTAAGAACAACACTTTCTTAAGCTTTTGGACATCAGGTATGCTTGAGCCTAGAATATTTTCTTAAACAATTTAATGTTGGGAAAGATAACAAAATAAAAATGCTTAATGCAAGGCCAATGAATAGTTTATTATCCTTGGATGAACTTTCTCCATGCTTTTTGTAATCATGGTGAGACAATAAAAGAATATCTTCCACTATAAAAAATGATGTGAATATAATAACAATGATAATAATCTGACGAATATGGTGGCTAAATTGTCTTTTGATTTTTCTCCTTAAAGGATTTTTCTCTCACACTAGTGAGGTTCTCTTCTTTCAATTCTAGGTCCCGACAAGGATTTGGTGAAAACATTTGTCAACTTATCATTGGAGTTAGCAAACAGAGTCTTTATGACTCTGGATACAATCTTTTCCCATATGAAGTTACAATTGATCTCAATATGTTTGGTTCTCTTGTGAAAAACTAGTTTGAGACACTATGAAGGACAACTTGATTATAAGTGTCATTTGTGTAACCTCCAAAATCTCAATTTTTTTAGCATTGTTTGAGCAAAATAAGTTCACAAGTAGTAGAGGCCATAATTCTATATTTATGGTTATCAATTCGAGTTTAAACTTGTAGATTCTTCCTAGTCTGAGTCTATTCTTTGGTGTCGAGTGAATTTGTGAGCAAAGTTGTTCTTGATGTAGACTTGGAACAAACTTGTTGTACTTAGTAGAGCTGAAGTAGAATTAGGAATTTGAAACCATGTGTGCAAGTGGGTTTGAAACACATTTTTGGATCAAAATGACCCATTGATGCATCATTTGGAGGTGAGTTTAGGTTTGGACAAGTCGAATAGAAGAGAAGAAGGTTGATTTTATAGGGTTTTTTTGTTCTTACCTTGATCACTCTACTTTGATTGCTCTATCACTTCGCTCACTTTGTCGCTTCACTTGCTCGACCACTTTGCTTGCTCTACCACTTTGATCGCTCCACTGTGCTACTTGATCCTTTGTGTTACTCGTCATTCTTGTCTGCTATCGCTCGTCATTCATCACTCTCACTTGTTGTTCTCGCTCTTTATTCTTGATTGCATCACTGTTGTTTGTCGCATCTTTGTTATGGGTCATGTCATCCTTCTATCATATCTCCTTGCTCGTGTTCATTGTGTGTGTTGTTGTGCTAGTGTTGCTCCAGCCGCAAGTTGTGCTTTTGGTTTGGACCTCAAACAATTCTTTCTTTATTTTACACCTCTCATTCCTGTTTATTCTCTCATACCCACTGTCACTCATTGAATGCCTAGATAATTTATTATTTTTTTATTTTTGTTTAATTCAATTTTTTTATTCTGTTTTATTCATGTTTATTTTCTTTACATTGATCTTAAAATATCTAGAAGTGGTTCAAATTTTTTTGATGCCAATGTAGTTATAGTTTAGATATGATGACCAAGTCCGTACCTAAGGACAAGTACAAATTTTGTAGAAAAGTTATTGGCTCACTAGACCCTCCTCCCAAATTCAAGAGGGGGGAGATTGATGGGTTTCTTTCTTTGATGGAAAAGAGAAAATTAAGGAAATTATAAATGGTAAATAAAAAAAATGGAAGTAAGAGAGTTTGAAGGAAAGCTATGATAAAGAAAAGTGAATAATTCTCCTTCATTTAAGGCTCACTCATTAGTTAGCAACCTTGGCTATAAAAGCTAAATACTTTTATTTTTTTCACTAATGTCTTTGTAGAAATCAAAATTGAGAGTTTTGAGAGAAGAGAACCTCACTTGTGTGAGAGATCATTTTGAGAGAAAAATCGAAAGTGTTTAGCCACCATTGGCCAGATTATTATAATTTTTGTATTTGCATTATTTTTCATTGTGGAAGATATTATTTTATTGTCTCATTGTGATTATACTAAGAGTGGGAAAAGTTAGATCTTGGGATAATAAATTATTCATTGGCCTTTAATTTTGCACTTTTATTTTGCTATCTTTCCCAACCTTAAGGTTTCCATCCAAATGAAATCTCCATTGCAAATAACATGTAATTCTATCTACTACATGCTGTGTTACGTAGTCATGCCTTCTTTATTGATTTACTTTAATAGAATGTATTGCATCATTTTTATATCTACGGCCTTAGATCTATTTGACATGTTTTTATCTCCTTTTAGGTATGAATTTAAAACCAATTATGAAGAATGGGTTAAATCACTCAAATTCAAGTTAGGTACTGGTGTGTCTGATCATGTTATTGCAGCCATCGGTACTGTATATGATAATATAAAAGCCTTGTATAAAGTCAGGACTGAGATGCGAGGTGCTTTTCAAAGTCTATTAAAGGTACTAGTCTCTTCTTACTCTTGTTTCTTTTATAGATTTTCTAAGGCAGTGAACTTTCATTTAAATTGTTTTAAATTATTAGATTAGATTAGTGAAGGACTTGAAAATAGATAAGCTAGTAAAGCACTCTAATTCTTATAATGAAGTGGCTAAAATAATTTTGGCACGTCCATTGTATGCTTGAATAGTACCCTATTATCTCCTGGTTTTGATTGTCTCACAGGATGATGGAATACTAGTTTTCCCTACTGTAGCAGAAAGCCAATTAAAGCTTAAAACGAAGAAAGGTTTTTCTTCTGAGTTCCAAGACAGAACATTTGCATTATCGAGCATTGCTAGTTTATCTGGCTGTTGTCAGGTAAATTTGATATCTTTTTTATTGTCATTTCTTATTCATCGTTCTGTAATTTTCTTTGACTTACATACAGGCGTTTACATTATATGCAGGTTACAATTCCATTAGGATATCATGATGGTTGTTGCGTTTCTGTTTCATTCGTCTCTTTTCATGGAGCTGATAAATTTCTTTTAGATACGGTCTTGGATATTTATTCAACTCTTCAAGAGCAAGTTACTGTTGGTTCTGATTCTTTGCCATTACTTGATATTAGTGGCAACAGGGAAACTTCTGAACTTTTAAAAGAGAAGGTTCGATTTACTGAGCAATTCCTTCTGTCAGATATCATTTCTAGAAAGTTTGTCAGTTTATTTATTTGGTTAATCCCATGATTTGAAGGTAGATGCTGACAAACCTGCTGTCAGAGTTTCGGATGGAAATGTTTGAATCTTTTGATAAGATGTGAACAAAAGTTACTTTCGATATATAAAAAATAATCAATTTGAAAATATCGGAAAAAATGAAATTTCAGAATTTTTTTTTGATACATATCAAAGTGATGGAAGAGAAAAAAATATATTTTACGTATCCACAAATATATTTTTTGATACATATCAACTTTTCAAAAAACGATGGAAAAAAAATGGATTTCTTCACAAGAGATCCAATTTCCTATGATGAATTGTATAATAATTGGAGTTATAATGAAGAAAAAATAAATAAATTGAGCAATGAATTTTTAAATAGGACAAAACTTATTGATAAGGAATTTATTTCTATTGATATATTCGTTGATTTTGTATCGATTTCTAGTAGTTAGCAAAGATAACTTAACAGGTCTATATAGTATCAACTTATATTTTATTTTCCGGAGTAGCAAGAAAAAAAGGGTTAGGACAGTATTGGCCTCTGCTTGTGATAGAAAACCAATAATCAGAATAAAAGAAATGGGATGATAGGAGAAAATGGAGGAATCATAGATCCTGTTTCATTGAATAAAAGTGAGAATTACAGAGGAATAAACCTACTGCCACAGAGCTCAGCTCCTAAAAGGAAACCAAAACGGTATTCCTCACCAATACAGCAAAATAGAATCCCCCCTCACTCACACCACTGAACCATAAAAAGCAACAAGAGAATCCTAACAAATCAGCCTACTATTCTCTCTCCTCTAACTACCTTAATCCTACTCAGCAGTACCACTCTTCCTCCTTGCGTAAACCTTTCCCCACCTTTTCGGATCCCTCTTGTCATGGCCCAAGAATGCTTGCAGCCCACTACCCTTTTGGGCCTCATCAATACCTCCCCCTTGAAAATAAGTCTTGTCCTCAAGACTTAGATTAGGGAACTGACTCCTTATAACAACTTCATCTTCCCACGTTGCCTCTTCAGCCGGTTTTCCAGTCCAATGAATCAACCATTGATTGATCCTTTCCCCTCTTTTCATAATACTTCTAGTGGCCAGAATCCTGTGAGGTTCTATCAAGTCTGCCTTATCATTCTCTAACTCTTCAGGTAGCCCAGCATCCGTTTTGTAGTTTCCGACCGCTTTCTTGAGCAAAGATACATGAAAGACAGGATGAATTGTTGAACTTGTTGGAAATTTCAGCTTATATGCAACCTCTTCGACCTTATCAATTATCTCAAAAGGACCATAGTATCGCGCACTAAGTTTAGGATTAATTCGTGACACTACAGACTGCTGCCTGTAAGGTTTGAGCTTGAGGAAAACCATCTCTCCCACTTCAAAAACTTCTTTCTTGTCTTTTCTTATCTGCTTGAGTCTTCATCCTCTCCTGAGAGCGCAGCAGATGGCTTTTTAATTGACGAACAGCCTCATCACGATCCCTTAACTCCCTTCTAACTGCGTCTACTCTTACCTCTCCCAGAACTGCCGGTATAATCTTTGGAGGAGAACGGCCATACACTATTTCATAGGGTGTAGTACCTGTGGATTCATGATAAGTGGTGTTGAACCACAACTCGGCCCAAGGTAACCAAATTACCCACTCCTTTGGTTGATCAGTAATAAAACACCTTAAATAGGTTTCTATACACCTATTTGTCACTTCTGTTTGGCCATCTGATTGTGGGTGGTAAGCAGTACTCATGTTGAGAATAGTTCCTTGCAACTTAAAAAATTCTTTCCAAAACAAACTCATGAAAATGGGGTCACGATCACTTACCCCTGATTTGGGCATTCCATGTAAACGCACCACCTCTTTGACGAAAATTTCAGCAATTGATTTGGCTGAGAAGGGGTGTTTGAGAGCTATGAGGTGGCAGTATTTAGATAGACGATCAACCACTACTAGTATCACTTCAAACCCCTTGGATTTGGGAAGTCCTGTTATGAAATCAAGGCTGATATCTTCCCAAACATGATCAGGAATCGGAAGGAGCTGAAGTAATCCTCCAGGAACAGTAGTGTCATACTTCTGTCTTTGACAAACATCACATTCCTGAATGAATTTCTTAATGGCGTTTTTCATCCCTTTCCAGGACACATTGGCTGCTGCTCTCTTGTAAGTTCGTAAGAACCCAGAATGGCCAGCTTGGGGGGTGGCATGTAATTCCTGCATCAACTGTGGGATCCATGAAGATTTATCAGATATCACCAACCTGTCTTTGTAAAATAAAACGCCATGTTTATATGAAAATCTCAAAATCAGGCAAACACAAGACAGGAGCAGTAGTGATTTTCTTCTTCAATTGCTCAAAAGCTATTTGTGCTTCTTGGCTCCATCTAAACCCCTCTTTCTTTGTTAACTCCGTTAACGGTTTAGCTATTTTACCATAGTCCGAGATAAATTTTCTATAATAGCCCGTCAGACCAAGGAATCCCCTCACACCTTTTACATTTTTTGGAATCGGCCACTCCAAGACATTCTTGACCTTTGCTGGGTCCACAGTGAGTCCTTGCCCAGAAATTACATGCCCCAAGTAGTCAACACTACTCTGCCCAAAGTTGCATTTCTCCTTATTGGCAAACAAATGATTCCTCCTTAGCAACTCCAACACAGCAAGAAGGTGATTCAAGTGCTCCTCCCAACTCTGACTATAGATCATAATATCGTCAAAGAAAACTAGCACCCCTTTTCTCAGTAGCTCTCTGAACACGTCATTCATCAGTGCTTGAAAGGTGGAGGGTGCATTCATTAACCCGAAAGGCATTACGAGATATTCATAATGGCCTTCGTGGGTTCTGAATGCTGTCTTCTCTATGTCTTGAGGTCTCATTCTCACTTGGTGATAACCCGACCGGAGATCAAGTTTTGAGAAATACCTAGCCCCATGAAGTTCATCCAACAGCTCCTCAATCACCGGAATAGGAAACTTATCAGGGATGGTAGCTTTATTAAGAGCTCGATAGTCCACACACATTCTCCATTGATTGTTCTTCTTAGGAACTAAAATCACGGGGCTTGAAAAAGCGCTTTGACTATTCTGAATGTATCCTAACTGCAACAATCCTCGTGTCTGGGCTTCTATCTCATTCTTCTGGTGATAAGGATAACGATAGGGACGAACATTGATTGGTTCAGTCCCAGGTTTGAGACTAATCTGATGCTCTCTTGCTCTCGGAGGAGGCAATCCTCTAGGTTCCTCAAAAACTCTTGTGCACTGCTTTAAAATTGTTTCTAAGGTCTGTTTCTGCTCCTGGATCATCCCGGTTCGTGGATTTACATCAAGTGTCTCCTCTGATTCTGCTTTTTCCATAATCCTACAAATGGTAGCACTGAGAATCCCCTACTTCTGTCCCACGAAGGATTTTAGGGCCTTGAGGGGTATCAATCTTGATGACTTGTTGTTTCCAGTCAACCACCATCTCCCCAAGAGTTTCCAACCACGCTATTCCCAAGATAAAGTCGATGTCCTCCAAATCAAAAAGAATTGCATCCACCGTAAACTCACCAATCTCCAACTGAATCTTGACACCTCTACATACCCCGAAAGTTTCTGACCAGTGGCCATCACCCATCAGAATTCGTAACTTCCGTGTTGACTCCCAACTCCAACCCATCGCCTCAACCAGTTTTCTAGAGATGAAATTGTGGGAAGCTCCAGAATCCACCAACATTAAAAGCGGCACTTTACTGATTCTACCTTTGATCTTCAGCGTTTGTGGTCCGCCTCGTTTTTGTGCCTCAACAGCGAACAAACTCAGGGCATGGCAGACTCCTTCTTCGCATCCTTCGTTCTCATCGCCTCCCTCATCTAAGTTTCCTTTGCAGACCTCACCCTCCAATTGAAGTTCATTATCCACTTCAATAACTCTCAACTGCTTAATTGGGCATTGGTGTGTGGGTCCACAAGGGCCACCACACTTGTAACATAACCCTTTTTGCCTTCGGTCTAGCAATTCCTGATAGGCTAAATGATTTTTTCCCCTGTCTCTTGGCCCATTTCTGTTTCTGTCCGAAAAATCACTCTTCCCATTTGGGCCAGGCCCACTTACTCCACCCCCATATCCATAACTTCTTGAAACGGGTCGGGCTGAAATACTTGGCCCGGTTTTAAATCCTGTGTACCCAGCTCCTTCTCCACGCGTTCCTACCTTTCCTTGCCACCCTCTGCTACGCCCTGACAGCTCCAACTCAATCGCTCGTCGACATTCATCATTCGTCCTCTGGTCAGAGGATTAGCAGCATGGAGGCTTCGTAATTTTGCCCTGATTTCTTCACGCAATCCATGAACAAAATACGAGAAATATTGTTCCTCATGTAACTTAGGGGTTTGAGCGATCAAACACTCAAATTTTCCGATGTATTCGTCAACGTTCCCGTCTTGACGCAACGTCGCCAGTTGGTCATAGATGCTACCCTCTCCCATGCCTCCGTATTGCTCCAATAATTCTTTCTTTAAATTTTCCCATGTTAAATTTTCGTAATCTTTCAGCAACGAATTGAAAAAATGAATCGTACCTCCCTCCATACATAGCTGGGCAAGGTTTACCTTAATTGGTTCACTTGTATCCTGAACCCGGAAATAAATTTCAGCTCTAGAAATCCATCCAGCTGGATCATCACCGTTAAACATGGGCAACTCCACCTTCTTCAGTGATTGCCGGAACTCCTGGAGGGCATCTCCTTCCAATATTTTCAAGCTCCCACTGGTTCTTGGTGGTTCCTTGGTTGTCTTTGTTTTCTTCGGGCCGATGGATCCTTCTCCTTCTTCTGTTGGACTTTTCTCAAAGCTTCGAGTCATCAAATCTATCAATTTGGACTGATTTTCTGCTGCTTCTTTCCGCATCTCTTCCATAGCAGTATGGTTCTGGCTCACCTGAAGACGCAACTCCTCCATCACTGCTTTCATTCTAGCTATTTCCTCTTCCACAGATTCAACGCGTTCATCCATGGTGCCAGAAATAACAGGTATTTCTTGCGCCTTGCTCCCTGCTCTCGTGAGTGTCATTCACCTCCGGTTTTCTTGAATCCGGCAGGTCGGACCAAATGATAGAAAACCAATAATCAGAATAAAAGAAATGGGATGATAGGAGAAAATGGAGGAATCATAGATCCTGTTTCATTGAATAAAAGTGAGAATTACAGAGGAATAAACCTACTGCCACAGAGCTCAGCTCCTAAAGGGAAACCAAAACGGTATTCCTCACCAATACAGCAAAATAGAATCCCCCCCTCACTCACACCACTAAACCATAAAAAGCAACAAGAGAATCCTAACAAATCAGCCTACTATTCTCTCTCCTCTAACTACCTTAATCCTACTCAGCAGTACCACTCTTCCTCCTTGCGTAAACCTTTCCCCACCTTTTCGGATCCCTCTTGTCATGGCCCAAGAATGCTTGCAGCCCACTACCCTTTTGGGCCTCATCAGCTTGCCTTAGTGAAAATTCACTAGCTTAGCTTGGTTTAATTCAAAATCAGTTCTGTTGAATTTGAACTTGAATGTTAGGCTATATTACTGTCAAAGTTGAATCTTTTAGTGTACTCATTCTCTATCCCTTGCCATTTTAACTACTTAAACCTAACTAATTTGTCCAGCCTTCTATATTTTTGGCCTTGAGTTTCCTTATTAATTCATTCACTTCTAGAACCGGTTCTAACAGCTCTGCAAGATCAAATTAAGACTATAAGAACTATTCTATAGAAGTATTTAGATCAGTTTGGAGTATAAAGTCCAAAGCAGATTTTAAGGCGAGGTCTTTTATTTGGACTGCGGTACATCAAAGAATTCAAATGATCTGTATAAAGCTCTTTATCTTGATATTATGTAATGTATGGTGTTGGCTTAGTACATGTTCGTCACCTGTCCTTGTATGGTTCTCCTTCTATTTCTTTATTTTATTAATTATGGTTTTTGATTCACTTTTTTGTTTAGGAATATTGCTTAACACATTTTTTTTTCTCAGTCTTAATAATTTTCTTCTTTGGAAGCATATGTATGTTTAATGTTAAATTTGAAGAGTATGGTACTTAATTTTAGTTTTGAGTTGTTTATGTATTAAATCTGCCAACAACGTATTTTGGTAAAAGATTATTGACTTGACACAGGATAACTCTAGGTAGTGTCAATTATTGAAAATTTCAGAGGCTCACATTTAGCATAACCACAGTCTTTTGATCTTGTAGATTAACTTAAACCCTCTATTTTTTTTAGATGAAAGAAAATGAGAGATGATTTTGAAATGTGAATTGAAGAAAAAATGAAAGGAAAGAAAAATTTGTTTTCACATAAGTAGTGGATATATATAAAGAACTCATTTTATTTTGGCATCATTTAACAAAATCATGCTCAAATTCATTTGCTTTAAGGAGAAGATTGTGCATAAATCTAGGATGGATAATTTGATATAATCCACTCTAAAAGGCATACTTTTCAGGGAAATGCAGCATTCAAAGAAAGGCAGTGGAGTAAGGCACTCACTTACTACACCGAGGCCATCAAGTTGAATGGGACGAATACCACATACTACTGCAATCGAGCAGCTGCTCACTTAAAGTTAGGATGGTATGAGGTTTATCCTGTTTGTCAATTGGTAAAGTTATATTTTGCACCATTTCTGTCTTATTGGTATCTACCCTGTGAAATTATGCAGCTTTCAGCAAGCTGTAGAAGACTGTAGTGAGGCAATATTGCTTGATAAGAAGGTGAGGAAATGGGCATGGGAATGTGATAGTTGGTATGGGATTTTCTTTTTTTAGATATATTATTTAGTTATTATAATTTTAAACTCCTATTAATCTCTAAACCTAGGAATCGGGTCACATCACCAAGTGTCGTACCATCTAATATTTATTTTTGAAGTGCTGGTTGCACCATCTTATCTGATAGACGTCTGTCTTTTGTAGAGAAATTCACCATAGGTGCTTATTATTGTTTGTGTACCTTGATAATGTTGAATTATTTAATTCCTATATTTTCTATGATTCCTTTAGATTATGAAGCCATCTGAATTTGTGCAAATATTTACGACATGAATCTGTTTTGTTAAGAATAGTGCATAATTATTTCCATGCAGAATGTTAAGGCATATCTGAGACGTGGAGCTGCTAGAGAATCACTATTATGTTATGAAGAGGCACTTGAAGGCAAGTCTTAATTGTTCTGTAAATGTATTTAGCTTCTAACTATATTAATTCAATTAAAATCTTGGATTCATTTCTGTGACACTGGACAATGTGCGACTTGCGGTTGGTTGAGGCTGGTCTGTCTGAGTAATAAACATTTCCAGGTCTTGGTTGGATTCTTTAATTGATATATTATTCATTGTTGCGACAGTAGTTGCCATGTTTGCAGCCCTTGTTCACTTATTCGTGGTTCATTGTCTTCCCATTGTTTTTGGACTTCGTACATTTTATATATTTTGCTGTCTCATTTTTTCTTGCTATGCAGATTTCAAGCATGCTCTTGTTCTTGAACCACAAAACAAGGATGCTAGTCTAGCTGAGAAAAGACTTAGAAAATTGATGAGTTAACACTTGGTGTACTTTTTTCTCCCTTCACCTCCCCCCTTCAAGATAATGTTAATAGCGGTGGAAGTATATACGTGATTATGGTTACTTTTTTGCAACCTTCGGGGTGAAGGAAATAGAAGAGATGGGCCACTATTGATGAGGTGCTTCATTTTTCTCATTTTGTGCATATCTTGTAAGAAATCTTATTCAACCCTGTTTGATTATGCATACAATTTTGGATCAAACATTCATAAGAATGGTGTAGTTGCCCCCTGTACATTTTAAGCAAATGGTGTTGCATTTTTCTTATGCAGGAAAAGAAAGAGTAGTGGTACGCATTTCAGTAATAAATGCTGTGAGTAATGTGATAAGACGAGTAATGTGGAGACAAGAAGAAAAAAGTATTATTAAAAAATGCTGAGGTGAAAAAACATTATTCAAAGAAAAATAAGCACAAGGATACATATTTTCTAAAACATAAAATGGTTGAAACGAGAGAAAACCTACTTGAGGTTCTTGGTGTTATTTTTCTTAGAATAATTTCTCAGCGAATTTGTGATTATCAAATATTCATATTTTTAAAAAATTTACCCTCAACTTCTCCCAATATATAATAAATGTTAATCCCGCTTAAGTTAAACCTTTGATGGTGCACTTCATATATTCGATTGTCAATGGGCAACGAATACTTTTTCTTTGCATGATTAAATTATGTTGTTGACGTTTCGGCCTTATTCTACAGTATTCACATCTACTTTTAAATTTTATACGAACCCTCGAGTATAAATGCATTATGGTTAAAATTACAATAAAATAGAAATTAATAAACAATAGACTAGTTTTAAATATATCAAACTCTGTTATAATCTCTTAATTTGTTTAAGTTTGTTTCTATAACTGATTTTATCTTGTATTTATTCTTTTCTCTATGCTTGCATGTAATAAGAAAGATCATTATTATTATTTTGTTACACTGAGTTATGTATTTTTTTTTCACCTACTCTCTTTTTTCCATTAATTTTTCTTTTGCTTCACTATTGCTTGTTCTCTTTTCTTATGCTTACATTTTTTTTTCTTTACATGGTATTATGGTATTAGAGCATAATGAATCCACTGTAACTTCGGCATAATCTTTCATTTTCATTAATTTTAGGCAATCAATCAACCCTGACAGATTCATACCTTTATCAACCTCAAGTTAGATGATAATAATTTTTTCCTATGGCAACAACAGGTTCTTGTGGTGGTTCGTGGGTTAAAATTCTACCATTTTCTTGAATGTAACAACTTCCTACCAATATTCAAGATTCAAGAAGATGAAGAAAACAACATTGTAAATTTTGATTTCACAAATTATGAACAACAATACGTAGAAACATCCTTGTCAAATATGCAACAAGATTGGGCACACAACTACTAATTGTTGGCACAGATATAATCAAGAGTATCATGGTACTACTTAAGTGCATCACACATAGGTTAATCCAAACAACGGATACATTGATTCTATCCTTGGCACACCTTCTACTATTGCTGACCTCCTCTAGTATCCAGACAGTGGAGCCTCACACCACATCACTCATGATGCATCAAAATTTTTTACAAAATCTACCTATACTGGTTCTGATAATGTCAGGATTGGTAATGGTACAAGTTTGAATATCAAACACATTGGTTTTACTTTCTTCTACACTTCACACACCAAAATTTTTTTTTTTTCTTAATAATCTTCTTCATGTTCCCTTAATCACTAAAAATCTCCTAAGTGTTTCTCAATTTGGCAGAGATAATCAAGTTTATTTTGAATTCTTTCTTGATAAGTGCAATGTTAAAAAGCATAATACTCAAGAGACAATACTTTAAGGAATACTTAAAGATGAAATTTATGTTTTCCTTCCTTTCAACAACCCAAGACTGTGTCTACGTGACATGCAACCTTTTCTCCTAATAATCTTCAAATCTAGCATTCTAGACTAGGCCATGCTTCCTTTGAAATTGTTAGAAACGCTATGAAAATATGTAACATTCCATATACTACTAAAGCATAATTAGAAAAGCTACACAAATTCCATTTCATTCTTCTGAATCTATTTATACTAAATCCCTTGATTTTGTATATGCAGATATATGGGGACCTGCTCCCATTACTTCCACTAATGGCTCTCATTATTATCTTTTATTTTTATATGCTTATTCTAAATTTACCTAGATTTTCCTTCTATCTTCAAAATCATAGTCTTTCAATATCTTTCTACACTTTAAACAACTTGTAGAAAAGCAGCTTGGGACCAATCTCAAAGTTCTACAAATAGACAATGCAAAAGAATTCATCAAGTTTAGTCCTTATCTCTTCAGTCATGGCATCTAACACTGTTTGATTTGCCCACACACTTATGAGCAAAATGGATTCATCGAAAGAAAACATCATCACATCACAGATATGGGTTTCACACTCCTAGCCAATGCTTCAATGCCATTAAATTTCTGGGGAGAAGTTTTGAAACAATTGTCACCATTATCAATACCTTACCCACTCCTCTTTTCCAAAATTTCACCCCTTTCGAAACTTTATTTCACAAGAAACCTGATTACAGTTTCCTTAAGACTTTTGGATGTGCTTGCTATCCACTGCTTCAACCATATAATAGACACAAGTTTGAATTTAGAGCTCATCTATGTCTCTTTCTCAACTACAGTCCTAAGCACCATGGATATACTTGTCCTTCACCTTCTGGCAAAACTTACATCTCTAGACATGTTAAATTCACTGAAACTGATCCCATACTCATAGTGTAACAATCCCTTCATTCAGAAACAGTCTTCTTCACCATGCAGCTCATCCCGTAATCTACCTTTGACCATAATTCAACCCACATTTTCATCCACTCCTTCATTTCATACATCCGTCAGCAACTCTCTCACTCACTCTACTGATAATATTCTCCCCACCCCATCAACTGATCCTCCTATTACAACTAGTGAAAATTTACCACCTAATACCTCTTCTACTCATCTCATGATTACTCGTACCAAAGTTGGTATTTTCAAATAAAAAACCTACATATCTAATACTTCTTCCACTAATATAACCCATTTGTCTAAACTAAATATGTTAAAAGAAGTTATCCCTCATCCTTAATGGTATGAATTCAGGTAAATTCAGGTTTCTGAAGATTAAATCTAATTGATAATATCTTTAAAGATATTGATAGCCTCACATTATCTTTAATAACCTTAGAATATCTTTCCGCCTAACTTTATTTTATTTTATTTTATTTTCTAAACCTAATTAAATATTTTATTAATCAAATAATTAAATTATAATATATATATATATATATATATGAATATATATTTCTCCATTATATTATTTTTTTTCTGTCTAGAAACAATAAGATATTACAAGGTACACTACTTCCTCATCCTCTTTAGGTACTTCTATAATGCCACACATCTCATAGAAAGTAGATAGATGATTATAGAAGTCTTCGTGATCCATCCCTATAAACTAATTAGAAGTTATGAGTGAAAGTAAGGTTGGCTTCATTTCTACTCCTTTTGTGTACTAACAATACAAGAAAAATGCCTTAGTCCCAACTGATGAGCATGTTACCCTAAAAACCTTCTTTGATTGTTGTAGTTATGTTGTCCTTCACCACCTAGATTTTTTGCTCCACTTATATTTTCAGGATCTACTATTTGATCTATTTGTACTTGTTGAACTAAGATGAAAGTGGATAAACCTTCTTGTTAGTGCCTTTCCTTGTTCAACTTCTTTTGTTTCCTTGTTCTATTATTATTTTTCCCAATTTTTCTCTTTATTTCAAGATAAAAAGTTAAATTTTAGCATGAATTTTACCTCGCATACAATAAAGGAGCTAAATAGAAAGATTAGCACAAAAATAAACAATTATTAATTAAGAACTGAAAACTAATAAATATTTACAACTAATTACAAACAAGTCTAAAATTGATTATTAGAATTATTAAATATCTTGACACAAGTCCTTGACAACGACACTAAAAATTTGTTAGATTTTCTGTTTTAATAAACATACCAAGTCAATTATAAAAATATATAACAAATTTCATATCTTTAAAGACTTATAAAGTATTAAGTCATATTTATAATCTAATTTAAAACTTGTAAATTATATAAATATTTAACAATTATTCATAATTGAAATATGAGTATTAATTTGAAAACAAGTATTAAACTATAGGATGATAATTTTGATAAAACACACATAGAGATAAAACTAAAATATTTTACTAAGATAATGGTTGATAAAGAGAAAAAAAGAAGAAAAGAAAGTATAATAATAAATGTAACTTATGGAAAATTTTTTAAAATTATTATGCCAGATAATGAAGAAATTCAATCCACAAATATTTTACAAGTCCACCTACTCTATTTTGTTTTTCACACATTAAACACCCGACAAACCAAAATGTAGTAAGTCAACCCACTTTATTATTCCTAAATTTATCCATATAGAAAATAATGAATTATAATAAAAAATAAAAATGAGATCAAATAATAAAAGAACATTTAAAAGTAGTTTTAATAAAATAGAGAAAATAATATTACTATATTTATTTTTTTTTATTACTAGATTTAATTTGGATGTGCATACATTATAAGAATAAAATTATTTATTTGTGAAATATTTTTAAAGATTTATTTTTATGAAAATATTTAACTATTCATTGAGTATTTTTCATAAAATTATTTTTATAGAAAATTTTCATGAATATTTATTTGTAAAAAAAAATTCATAGATTTGTTAGTGCAAAAATTCCCATTGATTTATTTGCGGAGAATTTTCTGTAAATTTGGTTGTGAAAAATTTCTTTTGAATTTAGTTGTGAAAAATAATTTTTCACTGATCTTTTATCCACAAATTTATGATGATGAAAAGTTTTTGAAAAATTTATAAAAAAAATTATATTTTTTACTAATTTTAAATATTACTCATAAATTTATTTCATAAAAAACATTAATTTTTTTTTTAATAGAAAGTAAAAATGAAATTGCTAGTTGATAAAAAATAATTTAATTAGCTAACTTTCTACTATTCTTTTTAATACTTTATAGGAAAAGTAAATAAGTTCATTATTATTATAATTATAAGAAACAGAATAACTTTTACATGTATTAATTACTATTTTTTTTATTATTGATTTATTATGATATATATTGATGAGATGCTTACTCTAGCTTCTTTTTTTTTATGCAAGTGACTGTGTTTACCAGTCTATTGATAAATTAATACACCATTTTCAATAACTTAAAAGGAATAAAAGTTGCTAGCATCTGGTTCTTGCTGCTATAATTGTGAGAATAAGGATCAGAACCATATCTTTCGTAGACGTAATGAGATACGCCCTTCTTAACACATTTTCTGATTTCCAACTCTCACTTTTCCGTTTCTCCTCTTTATCAGCCCTTAACTCACTGCTCTGGGGTTCTCCTACGTTGCAAAAATTGACTAACCTAAACCAACACTTGTTAAAAGTAAGCATCTTCCAACTTTCGACCAACACTGGGATTGGATTCTATGATTGTCTCTCTTTTTTAAAAGAGATATAAATTAATGCACGCTTTTAGGGGGCCCTCACTTTCTCATTGTCAATTATGTAGAACACAATTTTCAAATTTCAACATAGGAAAAGCTTACTTAACTTCAAGTTAAGTGCATGAACATATATATGGTGAAAGCTGGGAGCACATGAGTCTGCACCATAAATTTTGATGCTGCCCACATGCTTGGCATACAGGGAAAACTACACTGTCAACGATGGATGCTACAGCTAAATGCAGAAGGTACAGAAAGGGTGTTTCATCTCAAACAAGTACTTCTATGCATGGTTGCTATGTTTCAAAAAATATCTCTAGTTCTCAGCCAAATGGGGAGGCAAAAGTTACCTGCAGATGTTGCAAAGAAGAGTGTCACTGCTTAATGCCCTCAAGAACAAACTCACACTTTAGTAATTCAACTTCGGGACATAGTTCAAAGAAAGAATGTGGAATATGCCGTCCAGTGAAAAAACTTGGAACCAAATTGTTGAAACTTGGTGATCTAGGAGGTTCAAACAAAACTCAAAATTTGCTGAGTGGGTCATTATATCCTTCAATGCCTTCTTCCTCAGCCTTGCCTCGCACTAGCAGGTATAATAAACGTGCGGTTCTCTGTGGGGTTTCTTACAAAAGATGGAAATTCAGGCTCAGAGGAACCACTAATGACATTAGTAACATGAAGGAACTGCTATTAAAGAATTTTGACTTTCCAAATGAGTGCATACGAATCCTCACAGGTATCTCTAGAAATTTATTATCTGTTTCTGTTCATTTGATGCATTTCATTTCACTCTTATTCAGTTAATCTATGTCCTTCTAGTTTGTAGTAATGCTCCTGAAAGTAAAACTGAAATCACGTAATTAGAGTAATTTGGTACTTTACAAGGAGCAAAATATTTCTTAGACCATCTATAGAAATTGAATTATAACTTAGTTCACAACTGGTTTGAAAGTTGGTTAATAAGAATGCAATTACTAATACAGTTTTTGTACCACTAAATTGTTTCTTGACAAGTATCTCATACCTGTTTTCAGTAACATGTTCAATATCCCAATTGTGCGACAAAATTTTCTCACTTCAAAACTAAAATGAATATTGCAGAACAAGAGCAGAATGCTAATTTGATACCAACGAAACACAACATATTGGAGTCCTTAAGGTGGCTTGTGAAGGACTGTGAGTCAGGAGACTCATTGGTCTTTTACTTCTCGGGACACGGTTTGCAGCAGCCAGATTTCAAAGAAGATGAAGTTGATGGGTTTGATGAAACTCTTTGTCCTGTTGACTTTTTGAGAGAAGGAATGATCATTGACAATGAAATAAATTCCACCATAGTTTGGCCACTAAAGAAAGGTGTCACACTTCATGCTATTGTTGATGCTTGTCATAGTGGAACAATTCTTGATCTTCTGTTTGTTTATAATCATGAAAGGTAAGTGCCCTTTCTTTGGTTTTATGCTATATGAATTTTCTACTTGCATTGACCACATCCCCATAAAAACATTGTTGAAAGAAAAAAAACACCCCATTTTTAATTTTCAATCTGGTTTTAATATCATCTAACCAGTTTAGAAGATGAGCTTTAGGCCTGACTTCACTTATATATTATACCTTATTTATATACTATAGTTCGACTTCAAGATTTTTTCAAAAAATAATAACCCTATCTTTTTATCATTCAGTTGTCAAAGTAACATTAATCTTTAAATTTGCATTATGTATGGTTGTAGTGGCAATTGGGAGGATAACAAGCCCCCTTCAAAAGAACCTATAAGAAAACATACAAGTGGTGGATTGGCAATTTGCCTCAGTGCTTGTGAAGATAATCAGACAGCTGCTGACAGTGCTGTAAGAATCTTTTGGATTTTTTTGACAATGCAATGTAGTTCCAAGTGCATACTTGTTCACCTCATGGTGGGTTTTGACCAACCTATGTAGGTTTTTGGTGGAAAGGGAATGAACGGTGTTCTGACTTATCTTTTCACCAAAGCAATCAGAGAATACCCTGGAATAACTTATGAGCGTCTCTTGAAAAGTATGCATGACGAGATTAAAAAGATTAACCGAAGCAGATGCAATAACCGCATATTACAACATATCTTCAATCGTAAAATTGCACAGGTTCGATTCCATCACCATTTATTATGTTGTGGCTAGTTCCAAGTAATATCCATATTATATATAATATTTGTTTGCTCAATTTATAATTTTTCTTAAGTTTATCTATTTTAGATTATGAACATTAATAATGAGTAGTTTAAAAAAATATGTAAATATTAAATATCATTTGTTCATGATGAAAGTATTCATCTTGCAGGATCCTCTTTTATCATCATCAGAGAAATTTGATGTTTCTACCACAATGTTCACATTGTAAGAGAATGTAAGTTTGAAAAGAAAATCGTGCTATGAATTAATTGGTTGCTAGGACTTGAATTGAGCATCCACTTGTTTTAATAATAATATGAATGGGTCTTTATTTTCAATTTCAAAGCGCAGTACAAATGATCGTGGTATTGAAGAATATTAGTATTTTACACTCAGAAATTGTAGTAATTTATTGCAAATCACTTTGCAAAAAATGATAGTTCAACTTTGGATTGTTTTACAATCTAAATATCAATTAGGTATATTTCTGAAACATTTTAATAGCATAGTTTTTTTTACTATTAATTAGGTCAAAACTATTAGCATAGAATTTGACATGAGATGATTTCCTTAATTTTGCTGCTACTTATGACAACAAATTTATGAGAATTCAACTTGTCACATCATAAATTTGTTACTCCAAATAGCAAGTTTACGAGAACAGCAAGTTTACGAGGATAGGACATGTAAAATGTTGTCGTTAAACTTGTTATTCTTAAAAGTAAATTTACGAAAATTTTGACACATGACATGTTTCATATTTAATTTTTTGAGAAAAAATTATATATAATCATAAAATAACTTTATATTATTATCAATTTTAAATGATAAGGGTATTGAAGATAGTGTAAAAATGATTTTCACTAGAATTACATAATCACTAAACTCTTTTTTTGTTATAAATTAAAAAATTAATTATGTACTAATGTAATAGAAAAAAAAAAAAGAGAGTATACCATAACATTATAGAATCGTTTTAAACTGTTTTTCGATTACAGAACTAGCATGTATAATAATATTTTTAATTTTAACTCTAATTACTTTAAAAGTTCTATTAATAATAATTTTTTATTGTGTAAAATTGTTTTATGATCCATGCATAACTATTAAAATAATTAAAAAAAATATATTATATTATTATTAGGTATTTTTCTCTTCCAATATTCACTGAAAATTATAATTTATATCAAATTAGCATAAATTTTCTATTAGAATTAGAAGTTCAAGTATAACAATCACGTGTTACATTTTTATAATAATAATTTTAACCTAGTTAATTATCAGAAGATATTTATTTAAATAAAATATTTTAGAACAGACACATGTTAATATTCCATTTAAATAGTATTTTCACAAGGAAGCTTTGTCTAAAAGGAATGTAATATGTGATTTTTTATTATTTTGAATGAAATAATGTTTTTATTTTCAAAAAATTATTTTTTATATAAAAAAAATATTAAAGAATTAAATATATAATATAGATTGATTTTAATAAAAAATAAATATTTTTTTAAGTTAAAAATATGAAAGAATAAATAAAATCGTATTCTTTTATATAATTATTGATAAAAATTTATTAATGTTAACTTTTTTTTTATCCATATCTCTCTTAACTACTAAAATAATATATTATTTTTTATATGTGTCAAAATTTATATAAATATCATATCGTACAAATAATTTTTATATATTTAATATAGTTAAGTTCATGCGATTCAACAATTAATTTACTGATTTAATCAGTGACTAAATACAATACGTACCTTGATCATAATCAGTTCAGTTTATAAAACACTAATCTGAACCTTAAATTTCGACATAATTAATTTCTTCCGAAACAACAAATTCTGAAATTGATGTGTTCCATTTCCCATATTATTGGAATGGGCTCTGGTCTTAATGTGTGAATCTATTTGATCGTTATTTCCCATATTACTGGTTTTGTTTCTAGGGTTCTATTAATATTCTCACACCCTTTTCTTCTAACTTCCACACTCCTCTTATGTCGTGTATTTTTAGTTAGTATCAAAGCTGCAACTATATGGATTGAGCATGTAAGAGAAAAGAAGTTAAATGCAAATGAAAAATGAAGAACAAAACGTTTAGGTGCCAACTTTTTTTAAAGGGGAGAATTACAACTATTACAAATAAAGAATGATAACATTCTTTGTTGCGTGACATATCAACATGTGAATTATTGTAGATAATGACAACTAAAAACTTCCGATGATAACTTCAATAAATTTTTTGCCTCAATTCATATCATAAATAGTGTAAAGTTGGTGTCTTCACGATACTTTAACTTCATACTTACACCTTGGTTCAATTTTTTTTTTATTAATATTTATCTAAATTAAATATTAAAATTAAATGTTGAATTAGTATAAATTCCTTCAAAACTAAAAACTATTCAATCAATCACGATTTCTACTCAAACATGAAAAACCAGTATTCAAAATAGATATCTAAAATATCTCAATAGTATAAAAAATATAAAACTAAGCATAAACTACCTTGAAGAACGTGTTGGTCTTAATTGTAATATTATTATAATTAAATCCGTGATAATTAGTAATTATCGTGATTAAGGTAACTACAAATATTTAAATTATATAAAAGTCAATCGGTAAAGACTCAATTAAAATATAATAAATAGATCCAAATATTAAGATACAGGATACTATTCATTAACTAGTTTTACATCTATTATATATTTCAGTTATCTAACTTGAACATCGAATATCTTCTCAAACACTTTACTATGCTAGTAGGAAGTTTTGCAGACAATAATAAGCAAGAAAGAACTTGAATAAATACAAAGAGAAGATCAATAAGTACTGGGTGATCTTGATTGAAATATTCAACTTGTGTAAGAATATTTTTTGCACCCACTATGGACCAAATTCACCAAGAAAGATCACATGGTATTTATGAGAAATATAACTAATATTGAAGAAGCAAGATCTCCGTAGGCTGAAGAAAACATTGCCACGTTAATAAAGTTGTGAGCAAAATTGGTAGAATTTAAAAGGAGTGTGTATTAGAATAATAACATAAATAGTTATTATTCATTATTCTAATAGTGTGAAGGAGATAAATCACAAAATCTGGAGAGTGCAAAGAGGAAGAGAAAATTAGAAGAAAATCAAGCAATTCAATCAAGATATAGTCCAACACTTTCAAAACCTAATTGGGAGATTCTAGTTACTTCCCAACCAAATTCCTAAGCCTATACAATTGAGGTACAGTGAGGAATTAGTTTACAAACAATTGAGGTCAATGATAACACTTTTTTACACATGTGATTATAGTAATACCATTACTACCTATGTGAAAAAAAAAATGTAACATTAGATTGTTATAATAAAACTATAAATCTCGATGAACATATAAATGTATATGTAATATATATCAGCCTATATACAACTAATGATGTTATTTTTTTTTTATCTTCCTAACTTTGTTGAAATGAACAATACTCACTTGGTTTACTAGACTCTCGTCATATTTAATATATTGCATTGACACATTGATAACCAAGTTTCAAACTCAATTTATAATTAATAAATCACATCACCGGACATAATGTTAAGGTTGGGCACATAGCCAACATTCATTTCTAATTTTAGTGTTTTTTTATCTGATTTTGTAAAAATCATTAAAAATAACTAAAAATTGATTTTTATTCAATTTTTTTTAGACTTCTTTTAGTGTCTAATTTACAATAGACTCGATAAATTTGAAAAATAATTATAAATTTTGTTATAAAACTCATAATGAAATGAATAAAATTTGTAAATAATAATTAAAGGGTCATTTAATTTTTAAATAATAGTTAAAGGTCATTTAATAGGATGGACAATTCGTGAAAACATATTGGGTGACCAAAAGTTCTAAAATATGAATTTTTTAATTTTTTAGATATTTTTCTAAACTTTAGATATTTAGTTTGCATACTTATTCTTGTTAAAAAATTCTAAAAATTTATAAATTGATTTCTTATATTGAAAAGTAATTTATCGATATACGATACTTTCATGTTAAAAAAATTTTGATTCTATTATTTGACATACATTGCATAACATATGGGTGAGATTTTTTTTATATATGACCAAATTTAATTCAAATATATTATATCCATTAGATCTTAAAATTGAAAAAACATTTTCGAGGTTTAAAAGAAATCAAATTTATATATAAATAATTATTTTGTTAGTATTGATAATAACATCTTAGTTAATGATTTTGTTTCTATTACCAGTCCTATTTATAAGAACTAGTTGTACCTAATATAAGTTACTAGTAATTATGTATTCAAGTTCCTCAATTATATGAAGAGACTACTAGTTATGAACTTAAATTATGGTTAATCTATTCATTACCAAAATTCTATGGTTCTTACAAGTGAGGTCCACATAAACACTTGATGAAGTTTCATGTGATGTACTCTATCCTATAACTTATAGTTGTGTTATAAGATTTTGTTAAAATGAAATAATTCTTATTTTTATTATGTGATGTAGTTCAAGATTGGTTGTACTTATAAGCGATACGTATCATCCTATGAAACAATATGAAGAGAAGCTTTTTAGATAAATTCTTTGCAATAATTAAAAAAAAAAAGTAGAATTAAATAATTATAAAAAAAATTATATAAATATTAAAAAAGGTTTAATAAATTATTTTTAACCTATCCAAATTATTAAATAAATGAAAAATTACTCATATTTTTATAAAAAAATAATATTTAAAAAGAGAGGAATATAATTCATCGTCCTTTGATAGATAAGATACTAACAACAGTAAGATATTAGACCTTTAAAATGATAAAAATTCTCAAACATTTAGGGAGTGTTTGGATTAGAGTATGGATTTGAGAAGATAGAAAAGGAAAAAAATGAAGGAAAAGAGAAGGAAAAGTGATGATGTTTAGATTAAGGGAAAGAGTGTGGAAATAAATAAAAAGTAAATATAAAAAATATTATTTTAGTGTTATTAATAATTTTGTTAATTATTTATAATATTATTTTTTTAATTTATTATTATATTAAAATAAATTAAATAATTATTAATATTTATTATTATAATAATATAAAAAAAATATTAATAATTTATCTTTCCTCGCTTTTCTCCACATTTCTTCGCATTTGAGCAGCCAACACACCTTTAGTTTAATCATTATAATAAAATTTAAAGTTTATTCTCATTTTGAATTTGTTAGCTTTTATTCTATAGTATCATGGCAAGTTTGTATATCGGAAAAGCAAAGCTACACAACATCTTTCTTTATCTCGAAGGTGATTAACCTTACTAGATGTATATCATTTCAAGATTCGATTTTAAATACTTAAAACATTACCTGGTACAAAGCTTAAATTATAATCTTCATCTCTTTAATATTTTTTTTCAATTATTTTTAGTTTAGTCCACAAATTTAAAAGAAAAGTCCATAATTTTGATTTACTAGTTGGTGATATTATTTATTAAATGTTATATTATTTATATGGTTAAGGATAAAGAAACAAAGAAAGAAGGGAATGTCAAGAAATATTTTTTAGATCTTTAAATTTTCTCACAAGTTGATCACTATTGGGCTCTAAAGTCAGAGTTTTAGAAGCAAAATGAAAAACAAAAAAATGAAATTATTTTCTTCTAGAAAAATTTAAGATTGAGTAAGGTGTATTTTCACATATTGTAAGGTGTATTTTAAGGATAAAAGTGAAAAGAAAAAAAAAACTTCCTACATTTATACGTATTTAACTTTTATGATTTTATTTTATCTTTAAAATTTAAATTAATAAATAAAATATTATTGTATATATTAAGTTTAAGATCCAATTTACCAAAATAAATAAATCAATAACATATATATATAAATTGAGAATTTGATATGTTTTTAAAATAAATGACTAAAATTTTCTGATTTGAAATAGAATGACTAAAATTATATTTAAATTATTATTATTATATAAAATTAGAGTTTAGT
>BDMB01000070.1:57587-264333 GCA_016859785.1 Macrotyloma uniflorum | reverse complement strand
ATATATATATATATATATATATGCTTATGAATATGATAATATTATATATTAATTTTTCAGGTTGTATTTTTTTTTCTCCACCCAACTCAAATGGACATAATAAAGGCAGTTCCATAAGAAAATTAGAAATAAAAAAATAATTATTAGTGGCTAATTCTAGATTTTAATTAAAATGATTATCAACTTTAATTACAAAATTGATGATTAATTTATTATTAATCAGTCACTAATTTAATTATTAATTTAATCATTATACATAAATGAAAAATAAAACAATAACTAAATTGAATTAATCATTATTTTTATTAATATCAATTGTTGTCACTATATATATTTAAATTAATTTTATATTTTTTAATTTTGGAAAAAAATCAAATAAAAAATTATTATATAATAGAAGCTGCTATTAACTTATACATTAAGCTTAATATTTTTTATTTTTTCTTAGAAATATTTACAAAAAAAGTTTATTCAACTTTACGAGATAACAGCAAATAAGAAAGCTATATTCATTGGTTCCTTATACCTGATTCTTGATTAACGGTAATCTGCATTCGACAAATAAAACACAAACAAGTCAATATATTCACTCTCCACTAAGAAAAGCAATTAGAATTAGAATCGTATTCTGCATTTTCTCTCCAAATAGATAGCAGAAGCTGAATTTCATAGACATATGAAAAAGCAATTATAGTTTCCTATGGGTTCATAATTTCAAATACTCTTCATTTTTTCCCAGGCCTCACCATTCCATAACAGGTTCAATCACAAAGGGGAGAATAAAATGGCAAGTAGACCAGAAAAATGTAACCAGTGTGGAGTTGTACTGGTGGTGCCACCAGGAGTCTATGTCTTTGAGTGCGGAGTGTGCCATGGCATCACCCAGATCAGACCTTCCACAGGTCCATGGAGTCAAGCCTACAACTCCTTTCACAATTTCACAGGTCGTTTTAGAGGGTTTTTAAGTACCTTAACGAGTAGTTCTTCAATTAACAGCAATTCAGGAGGTCATTATGGGACAAATAATTTTGGGAGTTATCCTCATCCTCGGTCACTAAGGCCATCATACCATGTTTATGGCTCAAAAAGGGCTGTGCTGTGTGGAATTCTTTACCATGGGAAGAGTTACAGGCTAAAAGGATCTGTCAATGATGCAAAATGCATGAAATATTTTCTTATTAAGGAGTTTGGGTTTCCCAGCGACTCCATTCTCATGCTCACAGGTCTTCCCATATACTTTCTTATCATATTAACATCTACAAATTCATAACTAGGTTTAATCACTACTTCTTATGCCTTTACCATTCATAGATAGGTTTCATCCATCACTAGTTCTTATGCCTTTACAATTCATAGATAGGTTTCATCACTTGTTCTTATGCCTTTACAATTCATAGATAAGTTTCATCGCTAGTTCTTATGCCTTTACAATTCACAGATAGGTTTCATCACTAGTTCTTATGCCTTTACAATCTTTCTGTTTTGGTTTCTAGACCAGAAATTGATAGTTTGTTTTTTATGTTAACTTATGAATTAATTATATATTTACCACTGAACTATTATTATTTTGTAATTTTGTTATATAAGTTTTTTTCATATATTTTATCATCAAAATTTTAACTTTTTACTTATTTTACTACTTTGTTAAATTTTTAAGATAAAACAAAGACAAAATAACGTTATTTTAACAATTATAAAATATAAATAGATAAAATATACAAAAGTTGAAAATTTAATAAAAAACAATAAATGATAATAGTTGAATAGTAATATATGTAATTAAGTTTATATTTTTTATTTTTTACTATCCTAAATTGTTGGGAATAACGCAAATTATATGTATATTTAGAAACAAAAATAAGTAATTTACATACAAGTATGGATTAAAATATAAAAATGGTTAAACGATTAATTAGATAAAAGAAATATTTATGATCATGGGTTGCCAAGTAAGAAATTGAGGGTAAATCAAGGATAAACATATTCTTATTCTTTTACTTTGCATCTTCTAAAGCACCATGTAACATGGAGAATTAACCTTGTGGCAGATGATAGGGATGAGAGAAACCCGCTAAGGATCCCGACGAGATATAACATTCTGAAGGCCTTGAGGTGGCTGGTTGAGAATAGCCAGTCAGGGGATTCATTGGTGTTCCACTTCTCAGGACATGGCACTCAGGTAATGAACTTTGATGGCAACGAAATTGATGGCTTTGATGAAGCAATTTGCCCCGTTGATTATGAAGATCAAGGGAAGATAATCGATGATGAGATTAACACTGCAATTGTTAGACCCTTACCACCTGGAGCTAAACTTCATGCCATTGTCGATGCATGCCATAGTGGGACTGTTCTTGATTTACCTTTTGTCTGCAAGATGAACAGGTCAGTTTCGGAAAGCTTGCTTTGCCAACAACAATTTAACACCATCTTATTTTGCAGATTCTTTTTCTTTTTGATTAAATTACTCTCTTGGTTTCTAAAGTATTTGAAAAAGTTGAAGTAGATTTGTAATTTAACTTTCTTATTTTGAACTGAATAATCATTGTGTAATGCAGAGAAGGTTATTACTCATGGGAAGATCAAAGATTTCCCAGAGCTTATAAAGGTACAAGAGGAGGGCTAGCAATTTCTATTTCAGCTTGTGAGGATAGTCAAACCTCCGTAGATACCTCTGTAAGCAATACTTTTCCCAGTTGTAATCACCAAATTTCTTTAACATAAAACTCTTAGACGATGAAAGATTCATGAATATTCATGTGGGTTGGTTCGTGTAGGCCTTAAGTGGCACAGAAGCTACTGGTGCATTGACCTATAGTTTCATCCAAACTGTGCAAAACCAACCTGGTCTGAGTTATGGTAGCTTGCTGAGTGCCATGCGTTCAACCATCCGTGGGGCAAAACCAGGCATAGTGCAATTAAATGGTCCAATTGCTTCGCTGTTCAATAGACTTATTGGCATGGAACTAAGACAGGTTTTCCGTTCTCTCTTTCACACACAAACACATACATTATTATAATCACATCATAAGCTTTATATTGGAATCCTTACAATGATTTATGAAGTTGGGACTTGGATTTGCAGGAGCCACAACTATCGTCTTCCGAGGTGTTTGACGTGTATGCAAATCGTTTTGCATTATGATGGTTAATTCTCGTCAGAAATCAAGTATTATGAAATTATAACCCTGGTGACAGGTGATAGGTGACAGAGATTAACATGTAGAAATGGAAATAAATTAAACAAAGTACTGGAGATTCGTATAGATCATAGATTTTTGGTTCTTTAAACATAGGAAGTGACCACTCAACTTCATGTTTTTTCAAATTAGGATGTGGAAGCTAGTTCCCAGCTAAAAATATATATACCCACCCCATCTTTACTAAAATAGTAAATTTTTTTTGTATATTTTCTATTTTCAATTTTATTTCAAAGAAAATTATGTGAATTTCTCTCTCAAGTTTTAAAGTCCCATGAATATTTTTATTTTTATTGATCAAAATGCATAATTATATTATTTATCCACTCGTATCATTATGCATAATGACAAAAAAAAAAAAAAATGGGCTCGTGAAAACCTAAGATAACCCATAAAGATTTAGGAAAGTTACATTTCCTAATGAAGTACCTTTCCTTTGATATTGTGCCAAAATAGTTTTAGTTTAATAAATCAAATTAGTTATGTATTGTTAGTATATTAGTCATAAGCTTTCTTTTTCAGTTGTATGAATGTATTTAAATATAAGTCATATTTAATTAAACGAAATATAGTTATGCTAGTTCTCTACTTTAAGTTTTCTTTATCCTTGTTTTTAAAGACTTGCGAAATAGGTTCTGAATCAAGTTTCGAATAAATTGCTGGAAAAACAATAATCACTATAAAAGATTTTGTATATTGATTTTACAACCAACGTAAACCTATGACACAGAAATTTTATCAACGTAACTTTGTTTCTTACAAAAGTTTTATCAAATACTTTTCAGTACTATTTATCCATCAACGTAATTTCTACTTACAAAGTAAAACATAAACCCCTATTTTTACATAATTGATGATCTTATCCTGATATGAAATAAGCGTGTAGTGATATTTTGTAAAGATGGTGGGATAAAAAAAACTTAATAAAATACACATTACCTATTAATCCTAAATATTCAAAATTTATATAATCTTCCGGAAAAATTTAGTTTTGATTCTAAATATATTTTAAATATGTAAATTTTTTGATTTTTTTTAAATAGACAATAATATATATATATTAATAAAAATTGATATTAAAAGTATAAAAATAATTATAAAATATAATTGAATAATAAATCTTTATATTATCAAATTTTATGTTAATTATTGAATAATTTTATAATTTTTTTTATTTATCTTATTTTTATTAGTTTATCATTATTTTTATTTTTTTTCGTATTTATAAATCTATTTTTTATATATAAACAGATAACAAAATAGATAATGAATTCTCTTAAATTATCAGACATAAATATAAATATAAATATTAAAAATTTAATAATATAATATTAAATATTTATATTATTTTTTAAAAAACTAAAAAAATATAATAAAAATAATATTTATAATTATACTTGATATATAATCTAAAATTAATGATTATTTTAGATATATAATAAAGATCCTCCATTTTTTAAATAGAAATAATTTAAATTTGAATTAAATTTTTAAAATCTAATCTATATTCATTTCTATATGTGAGATATTTCCATTAAAATGTTCTAATCATTCTAGAATTATAATGTGTGAGATTCTCATTACTGATGACCTTAAAAGACTTAGTTAGGACTTGCAATTTATATTCATCCCAATTTGTCCATATGAAACCAAATTGTACATAATTTAACACGATACCAAATAAATCTGATAAGAGTCAATGATTCACTCCTCAATTTTATAGTGCCAAAAATATTGTTGTTTGATGGATCTCAGGATCCGACCCAACATCTTAGGATATGCAAAATGTTCGTAACAAATGTTTTGTTAATTTATTGTATATTTTTATACATCGAAGATATAAAATAAATTAACATAACATGCAAGAAAACTTAATATTATAATATCAACACATGTAGTATTTATTTTAGAAGAAGACGTGTGGAATGCATATCTTAACTTTGTGACACCAAATAATTACAATATAATATGATCCTCCTGATCAAGATTGATACAGAGAAACCTTGTGTTTTCATTCTTCATTTTGAAATGAGGAATAAAGAACTAAGTTAAAAATAAGAACATGTCACCAATATAATAGTCTTCATTTTCATATATTATTTTCATTCCAATACGATTTTAGTGGATCTAATGGGTGATATAATCATAAAAAATATTAAATATATATTATTTTTTATATGAAAAATTTGTGGGATATCCATTAATAACGAAATGTACGTGCTTAATATACACTATTCAGTACAAATATAATTTCGTAAAAAAATTATTTTTCTTTTATTTAATTTTGTTGAATGTCATTGTATTGAACACAAATATAACGATTTATACTATACGCTTAACAATTTATACTATACTATGACACGAATATTAAAAAAAAATATATAGATATATCATTATTCTATAATCATTCCCTTTTCTTCATAAATAATCATTGCAGCAAACATTCTTAAATAGTACTTAATAGATTTTACAAGTTAGATAGAAATGCTATTTTTTGCATAACCATTAAAAAATCATATAATTTATCATGGACTATGCAAAATCTTCTCAGACCCAAAAATGAAATATATAATGGAAGTTTTGTAGCATCGTGCGAGCCACTTCAAGCAAGCTGAATCACATCTAGGGTTAGAAGCAATATTATCTTTAAAACTTAACTAGCTATAATATTTGTCCCCGTTTATTTAATATTATAGATTACCAATTTTACATAGTTAATATGTTTCTTATATTGTTTTATATTATAGATTACCAATTTTACATAGTTAATATGTAATATCTAAATTTTAGAATAAATTTATTTTTATCACTTAAATTGACAAAAATAATCCTTTTAGTTTCTACAATTCAGAAAAATTGTTTTCTAAGACAACGTGAACATTTTAGAATAGGCTTTATCATGAAATTTTATTTAACAATAAACACAAACATAAGATTGCATCCAATCGTTGCAAATCTCTTACCAGAATAGATTAAAGAATTAGAACGTTAATGTAATGTTTATTAAATATGAAGAAAAATATAACTAAACATGAAGAAGTGAAGTGTTATATACTCATAATGTTAATGCCCATTCAATTTTACACACATGCCTTGTGTCACACGTTCTTCTGCACTTAAACATGCTTTGATTTTCTGTGACAGCAGATTCTATACGATAATGCAAGGAAGCGAGATCCTTCCACCACCTACCCTTTGTTAGATGTAATCAATCAAACATTATATTGATCTTGAATTTCCTTCTTCATCCACCAATTCAAGGTAATGCCACTCACTATGAATTCTCCCAGTAGCAGTCCTGTTCCTTTGATTATGCAGTACAACCAGGACTATGTTGCCACAATTGATGAAGAAGCCATGATCATGTCCAAAGAAAGAAACAGAAGTAATAAGACAAATGAAGAGGGGATCTTCCTGACATGGGAGGATTTGCAGGTGACAGTTCCAAATGGAAGGAAAGGTAGGAAAGCAATTCTTAAGGGTCTAACAGGTTATGCCAAGCCAGGTCTGCTCTTGGCAATAATGGGTCCTTCTGGCTGTGGCAAATCCACACTTCTTGATGCTTTAGCAGGTATATGCATATTACAGTTTTCTGTTCTCTTGCTAGAATTGAAATATCATTGGATCTTGTTCTCAGTGGTAAATGCATGAATGTTTATGGATAGAACAATGATACAGGATCACCACACTTATAATAGAAAGTATCAATAGATAAATTGTTCTATATGCATTTATTAAATAAAAATTATAAATATATTATATTCTTTAAAGTATATATTTATATTTTAGAAAAGTTAAATCATTCTAAGTATATTAAAAAAAAAAAAATTATTACCCATAGAATATTTTCCATGAAATTTTTTTTTTAGAAAAAAAATTAATTACCTACAAATTTATTTTTATGAAAATTTTTTATAAATTTATTTGTGAAATTTTTTTTATAAATTTATTTATGAAAAAAAATTTCATGAATATGTTTGTGGAAAATTTCTTATGAATTTGTTTGTAGGAAATTTTTTATAGATTTTTTGTGAAAAATTTCCTACTAGCCTTTTATTTACAAATTTGTGGTGGTGGAAAATTGTAGGAAATTTATAGATAAAAAGCTAGTAGAAAATTTTCCACAAAAAATCCATGAAAAATTTCTCACAAACAAATTTATGGAAAAATTTTCCATAAACAAATTTATAAAAAATTTCCCACAAATAAATTTATAAAAAATTTCCCACAAATAATTTATAAAAAATTTCCATAAAAATAAATCATTGGGAAATATTCAATGGGTAATTAATTTTTTTTCACCAAAAAATTTCGTAAGAAATATTCTATGAATAATAAATTTTTTTTTTATAGTTATATGTTTTGAGATTTGAGAAAATAATACTCTATTTATTTTAATAAAGTCTAATTTGATCCATTTTATTGCATACATTTTTGGACTATTAATTGATAAAAAAAAAATAATCATTGCAAATATTAATACACTTCGTTCACTTGTATCTTTATATTATGATCAGTACATTCTAATCAAATGAAAATAAGATTAATGTTAGTTTAACGGTGTAAACCTAAAACCTAAAAATTTGAGACCGATATAGAAAAATTGTGGACTAACTGTATAGTTTAAACATTTTCAAAAATCTGCAGGAAGACTGGTTTCAGGCACAAAGCAAACAGGGAAAATTCTAATTAATGGTCACAAACATGCACTGGCTTATGGAACATCTGTAAGTGAAATCCCTGAAAAGCTTTTGTTTGAAGAAAAACAAACATATATCACTTGAAATCTCATTAATCTCTTTCTCTTACCTTGTGAAACCAGGCATATGTAACACATCATGATGCTATGTTATCAACATTGACAGTAGGAGAAGCAGTGTACTATTCAGCTCATCTCCAATTTCCAGATTCAATGTCTAACAGAGACAAGAAAGAGAGAGTAGAGTTTACAATCAGACAAATGGGTCTACAAGATGCCACTGACACAAGGGTTAAAGGGAAGGGTTCTAAAGGCCTTAGTGAGGGGCAAAAGAGGAGACTAGCCATTTGTATTGAGATACTCACAAGCCCCAAACTTCTCCTTCTTGATGAACCAACTAGTGGCCTCGACAGTGCAGCTTCCTACTATGTCATGAGCAGAATTGCAAGCCTAAAGATAAGAGATGGCATCAAAAGGACAATTGTTGCATCCATTCATCAGCCTAGTAGTGAAGTTTTTGAGCTATTTGATTATCTTTGTCTTCTGTCTTCAGGTGAAACAGTGTATTTTGGCACCACTTCTGCTGCAACCGAGGTTAGTAGCTGATTAGTCATGAACATTGCATATATAAGCACAAATTCATTTGAGATTATAACTTGTAATTATTCTATTCTTGATTGAATGTAGTTTTTTGCTTCAAATGGCTTTCCTTGTCCTTCTCTCCACAACCCTTCTGATCATTTCTTGAGGATCATAAACAAGGATTTCAAACTGGTGAGAGCACTAAGATATCAATGCTTCAAAGTTGGCTACAAAACATTGTTGATTTATCTTTATTATTTTCAGGGTGATAAAGAATGCTTCCACGTGATTGTACCGAAAGAAGAAGCAGTAGATATGCTTGTGAAGTTTTATAAATCTTCTGAAATTAGTAACCACATTCAGAAAGAAGTAGCAGCGATAGGTGAAAGTGTAAGTATAATATATGTTAGGAATTGAAATTTTTCTAGATATTTTGAGATGGCATTTGATATTCTCTATTTATTCTGTTTTGTTAGATTGAAATTAGTGATAATCCTTATGAGAGAGTTGGTTGTATGTTCAGTAGTTAAGTAGTCTTTATTTTGTGGAAATTTACATTTTTTTTTGTATATCAACTAATCAGATAACTTTTTGTTTTGCATCCTCTCAAATTTAGGAAGAATAACCATTTTTTTTTTCTATATATCAATAATGAAGCCATTGAACCTATGAATACATAAGTCTGCTTAATATTTTAAGAAATATTGAAAGTTAATTCTAAGAAAACAAATCCCTAAAATAATGAGATTGTTTTTCAATACATAGTCCTAATATTAAAAGCAAGATATACTTATAATAAAGAATAAAATTATAATAAAAAAAAATTTAAAAACTTCCTAAAATACATAATGAAGAACATGATTTTGATATTCCCCTCAAGCTAATGAGTAAGTGTTCTTCATTTTTAACTTAGATATAATTATTTCAAAGTTAATGTAGTTCAACTCTTTAATGAGCGTGTAACATACTAGGATACTATTTATATATATAATTATACCAAACATAAAAGTTTTCCCACATATTAAGGACAATGTACTATTTCTATTACATTTTTCCAAAATAATTAAGTCAAAAGAGCTAGGTGTCTATTGCTTGATTCCAATACACCAAAAGGGAAAGGTGCACCTAGTTCCTACTTTGCCTCACTGATGGTTCCCCAGAAGACTTGCTATCTGCTCCCGTTCAAAGACACGATCATAGCAGTTTAAAAACACAATATACACAATAAAGGGTAAGCTAGTGATAAATAATAAGCATAAAGAATTCATAAACTATTTAATAATAAGCATAAAATTTCATACAAGTGTAAGGGTCTACCGAAGGCTTTACACATTTCAAACACATTCACAATCAAGACTGACGCCTTCCGGAAGACTGTATGGATTTCGGATATCTAGGGCTAACACCTGATGTGTACTCCAAGACCACGGGCCTAAGCGGCCGACCACTAAGTTTTTTTCACCCCAGGATCATCCACAAACATCTCCACACTCATCACACATCAGGGTAGCCTCACCAACTATCTTAAAGACAATTGGTAAGACCTCCATCGACATTCACCACATGACAATCTTAGTCTATGTGACCTAGAGAGTCATTAAGGTCTGGATACCCTATAACATATCCCTAAATCCATTGACACTACTTTCCCAACATCATACTCATAACATGAAATCAAGCTCCTCTCAATAAGAGCACCAAGGCCTCATGCCAATATAAATATCATTATTTAATTTCACATCTCATTTTTATCTCATGCCTCAAAATATAACAAATTCACTATATCATTAGCTTGATACAAATCAATCTCAAAATAACAAAATCAGGTTCACATCATCAGCAAATTCAGGTACAGTTGGACACAACAACAACTATTCAAATGCCCTTATTTTTAATTCTCATAGTTTACTCAATAGATTGCCTGAAACCAACTTAACCTAATTTGCTGCAGAATTCATCCTGATTTTCCCAGTAACATAACAAATTTCATTCCAAATTTACAAGCACATAGTATAACACAAATCACATAATTGAACACTACATCACACTTAACAATTTCATAAATCATAGAACAGTCCTCAAATATGGGCAAAATGCACATTCATTCATCAAATCGAAATTTCAGAATCTGACCCAAGGGAAAAGTATTCCAAAACAGCCACCAAAATCAATTTCATTTCTAATTCCCCTAATACTATAAGGAATAACTTAAGGCTAGCTTCCCTTACCTATTTTTTTTTTAAAATGCCTCTTTCTCAACTGCAAAGGACAGAGTTCCTAGTGCTCTAACTAGCTTTTCAAGTACATGTTTCACAATCCAAATACACCACTAAGAATCTAAGGTAACACAGAATCATATTGATGAGAAAAGGTTCACATGCAAGGGGAGCGAGACCCACATGCACAGCAAAACAGTTTGGGCGAAACAGAGGAGTAGAGCAAGGAAAACTTACCTAAATCAAGATTCCAATCGGTTGGATGTGCTCTACTCTTCACAAGCTTCGATTAGGTACCTTCGGATCTTAAAAATGATGAGGGAGGAGGAAGATAAGTTAGAGAGAAGGCAGAGAGATTGGAGAGAAAAGGGTTTTAGAGAGAAGGTGGGTTTGAGTTAATGATGGTTGAAAATGTTTTCTTTCTCTATTTAAAATTCTTTTAAAACTTCAGGAAACACCTTTACCCTTTCACCACTTAAAATCACAGTCTCACTTAGGCTAATTATTTCTGGGTCCTTATACAGTGTATTTGTAAGTTGATTTTTAGTGGACACATATAGGATGTACAAGTCATTATCTAGTTTTCCCTTATAAAATATTTGTCCACCTTAATATGTTTTGTTCTATCATGTTACATTGTGTTGTGCATTATATTAATCGTAAATTTATTAACATAATATAACTTCAAATATTCATCACACTTTATCTTCATATCTTCCAATATAATCTTTAACCATATAAGTTCACATATTTCTTGGGCTATTGTTTGAAATTTTGCTTCAATACTTGATCTTGCTATCACATTTTGTTTTTTTGCTCTTCCAAGTCACTAAGTTTCCACCAAGAAAGATACACTATCTGGTAGTTGATCTCCTATCTACAACTGACCCTACATAGTTTGCATCTATATATGTTTCAAGACTTACACTCGTGTTTCATTTAAATTAGAATCTCTTTTAAATCCTAAACAATTCTAAGAACGGCTTGTAAATGAGGTTCCTTTGGTTAGTACATAAATTGGCTTACTAGACTCACATCAAAAGCAATGTTTGGCCTAGTGTGAGATAAGTAAATAAGTCTACCAAAAAGTCTTTAATACATTTCTTTGTTCACTACAATGTCCTCCTTCACACTTCCCAACTTAATGTTTGGATCAATTGGAATACTAGCTAGTTTATGGGCTGTCTTCCCTATTTCTTTAAGCAAATTAATAATATACTTTTGTTGGGATATGATGATTCCTTTTTTGGAATGAATCACTTCATTAATCCCTAGAGCCTTCTCTTTTCCCAAAATTTGGATTTGAACCTAATCATATTCAAGATTCCTACCAAAAAGTCATAGACTCAATCTTGTTCAATATACTCTTTCAGATTGTTGAGTTTTCTAAATACTTTGTTTTTATAACTCTAGTGATCCAATTTCATCCATAACGACTTAAGTTGATTAGCATATTCTATAACTAATTTGCTTCCCTATTTGGTAACCAAAATTTTCACTTTTACATCGTAAATTTGGGTCTTGTCCTTAGAATATGTTTATTTTCGTGCCTCCAAAATTTTCTTTGTTGGTCTAAGGAATATGAAGGTATCACGATTTATGGAACCATTGAATTCCACAATCATGTCATGATCATGAAATCTTCTTCATCCCAAGATTTGAACTTTATATCATTTCCATTAGGTACATTATCAGTTAAATGACGATGTTCTTAATGAATTGAGCCCATTTGAAATATTTTTTCTCATTTAATTTAAAACAAGTAAAACGGACATTATGCATTTCTCCAATAATTTGGGATTTGTCCCTAGTTTTCATTTCAAAATTCACGAATTAAGTCATTCATGAGGATTATAGAGCAATAAAGGCTACAATAGGGATTAGATAGGCATAACAATGAAGATTGTAACTTACTTTAAGGTGGCGCAACAATGAAGGCTGTATTTTAGGATTGGTACACAGTCACAAACTCCCAAAGATTAGGAACTTTAATACCATCTCGAATTTAAATATATATATATATATATATATATTATATTATATTTCTTTCATATACTAGTAATGAAGCTATTGGACCAATAAATACATGAGCCAACTGATTATTTTAAAAAATAAATCCTTATAATTATGGGATTCTTTTTAAATACATAGTCCTAGTATTAATACAAGATACACCTTTAATAAAGAATAAATTATAAAAAAGATAAAATAAAAAAAATCCCTAGAATATATGATGAGCAGCATGATTTTAACACATCCTTTTTGTAATGCATTGAGTAATAATATTATACAATAGATTTTTCTCTACTCTTCTTTTTTAGCACCAACACTAAGCTTCTTTTGGATCCGTAGACGGAAAGATAGAGGGCGCGGATTTAAAACGAAAATTCAAAATTCGAGCCATAAAAGGGTGCGGATTTAAAACGAAAGTTCAAAATTCGAGGCACAAAAGTACGAATTTCAAAAAAAATTGCCTCTTTTCTCTTTCTCTCATTATATGTGAAGAAAAACGAAGAAAGTCATCTTTCTACGCTTAATCAATTATATTTTTTATATAATCGATTATATATATTCAAATATTAATATATTTTATATATTATTATAATAATAAATAATTAATATAGTATTAAAATAATAAATCATTAATAATAATAAATATTAAATAAAATTCTAACAATTATTTATTTTTATTTTAATATAAATAATTAAAAAAATTATTAATAATAAATAATATTATTTTACTTTTCACTCCTTTCCACTTTTTTTTCCTTAATCTAAACAACTTCGCTTTTCCTTCTCTTTCTCTTCATTTCTTTCTTTTTCCATTCTCTAATCCAAATACACCTTAAAAAGTTGTATTTTCTATGGTTTTATACTTCTTTTAATGTATTTGGTTTAATAACATGGTATCAAGAGTTTCTTTATTTTAATAGGCTGTAAGGGAGTGAAAACTAGTTACAAATTCATAGACAAACCAAAAAAAATACCCACAAGAATGATTGGCATCTAAGAGTAGCTCTCTACCTCCAACTTTTGTAGGAAAAATTATGATTTATGGGCTGTAAAAGTAAGAACTTATTTGAGAGCTTAAACTCTGTGGTAAGTGGTGGAAAAGGGAAGTAATTCAACCCCTTTACCAAACAACCAAACAATGTTTGAAATAAGATTCCATAATGAAGAAGAAGTGGCAAAGGAAGGGAAATCACTTATCATCACATATCCAACAATACATGATAATGTTTTCATTAAGATATTGGATCTTGAGACAAAAAGAAAGGCTTTGGACAAGCTCAAGGAGGAGCTCCAAGGTGTGAAAGAATACGAAGGATAAATGTACTGAATTTAAGAAGAGAATTTGAATCAATCAAAATGAAGGAATTTGAAATAGTGAAGGAGTTTTCTGATAGACTTTCTAAAGTGGTTATAAAAATGAGATTGTTAGATGAAGAGCTTAAATATCAAAAGAGTTGTGGAGAAAACTCAATATATTTAAGTCAAAAAATTTCTCTCTTAAAGAAAACAAGGATTTTTATCAAATATCACTTGTAGAGCTTGTCAATGCTTTGCAAGTCATTGAGCAAAGAAATTATCTAAGAATAGAAGAAACTATTAAAGGTATTTTTGTGGTTAACACTAAAGATAAAACTTGGAATAGTAATAGCTATGAGAAAAATTCATTCGAGCGAAGAAAGGCAAACGGAAAAAGGAAGAAGACAACAACAAAATAGGAGGTTGGAAAGACAAGTTTCCACCTTATTTCCATTTTAAAAACACCTCAGCTTGCTCAATATATTGCCTACCAAAGTCATGAAAGGTTAAACACCTTATGAAGTATGGTATGGAAGGAAGCCTTATGTGGAGCATCTCAAAACATTTGGTTATGTATATTGTACACTTGTTTCAGATGTAAAGAGAGACAAGTTGGATAACAAGTCAAAAATTGATATTTTTTCTTAGGGTATTGTAGTAACTCAAAGGTTATAAGATATATAATCGTTTGACAAGGAAGACTCTTGTTTGTAGAAATGTGAAGTTTGATGAGCTTTCTAGATGGAATTGAAAGAAATACAAAGTAGAAGTCTCAAGAAAAAAATAAATTGGAGTAGACAATCTTCACGATTAATATTCAAAACTTGAAGAAGATTTACATGATGATGATGTTGATTTTTCAATTAGAAGCACTAAAACTCTTGCTGAAATTTTTGAAAGATGTAATGTTGTTGCATTAGAACCAAAAGAATATGATGTAGCTACTGATTGAAAAAAAAAATAACATAACACCTTGTAGACAACTCAACCAATCAAAAGGCTATTGGTTTTAAGTGGTTTTATAGAACCAAGTTTAATCCTAATGGTTATGTGAACAAACTTAAAACTAGATTGGTTATTAAAGGCTATTATCAACAACACGAAGTTGATTTTTAAAATACATTTGCTCTGGTGTCAAGGTATGATACAATTAAGTTGTTTGCATTTACAATAAAATTGGGTTGGAAAACTTATATTTTTATGTGAAGTGATCCTTTTTTAAATGGTTTGTTTGAAGATGATATCTATATTAAACAACCTAAAGGCTTTGTTGTTCCAAGCAGTGAAAACAAAGTCTGCAAACTTCAAAAAGCTCTCTATATATTAAAAACAAACACCAAAGGCCTAGTACAACAGAATTGTGAGTTATCTTCTGTACAAGGGGTTTAAATGAAGTGAAAATAAAACTACTTTGTATGTAAAAAAGTGTAGCTCATTGTGTCCTTGTAGGTTGACAATTTGCTTGTCATTGGCAATAATTCATGTTGCTTGAGAAAATTTAAGCAAAACATGGAAACTCAATTTGAAATGACTGATTTGGGAGAAATGAATTATTTTTTTGGAATGGAGATGCACCAATGTGATATAGGAATCTTCATTTCACAAAGAAAATATGCTCTCGAAATATTGAAGAAGCTTCACACGTAGAATGGCAAACTAGTGAACACACCCCTTGTTGTAAATGAGACATTGTCATTGAATGATGGTAGTGCAAAGTATGCTTCTGTATATAGAAGCTTAATTGGAAGTTTATATTTTTCAGTTACTAGACCAGACATAATGTTTGATGCAAGTTTGTTGTCCATATTTATGCATTGTCCTAGCCAAGCTCATTATCTGCAAAGAAACATGTATTGAGATACATAAGAAGAACAACTGATTATGGTTTATGCTTTTTAAAGGATGAAACAGAGATCTTCAAGGATATGTAGATAGTAACTGGGTAGGAAGTTTAGATGATGCCAAGAGTACCTCAATTTATGTTTTCTCATTTTGGTAGTGGTGTTCTCTTGGAACTCAAACAAACAGAAGCTGGGTATATTTCACTTACAATAGCGGCAAATCAAACTATTTGGCTTAGAAAAGTTTTGAATGATGTAGGACAGTTACATGATGAATCTACTGTCATATGGGTGGATAATAAGTGAGTCATAACAATAGCAATATCTTGTCCAACATGGTAGAACTAAACACGTCAAGGTAAAATATCATGTCATTAGAGAAGTAGAGAAATCAAAGGAAAACAATTTGGAGCATCACAATTTAAAGAATCTTATTGCAGACATCGTGACCAAAGCACTTTTCAAGAACAAGTTTGAATTGTTGAGATCAAAACTTGGAGTATCCAAAAAAATCTCAAGGAGGAGTATTAGGAATTGAGATTTTTCAAGATACTTTAAGATTACATTTGATGCATTCTGATTGTTCTGTTTTGTTATGTTGAAGTTAGTGATAATCCTTATTTGATGGGAGATTTATACCTCTTTTTTTGTACCAACTAATAAAATTTCTATTTTACATTATAGTGTATTACCTACATCATTGAGTAATGATATTATATAACAGAAGTTTCTCCCTTCTTTTTAACACCTACAGTGAAAACTCTCTTCTCTATTTTTCTAGTTTTATATTTCTCTGTTGTATCTGACTTAATAACAATATCACATATTTCCGTGGTGAACTCAAGCCTGAACAAGGATTTATACATGAAGGACTAACTTTTTGATGAATTTAGGAATATGGTTTCATGGAAAGGATCAGAACACAAACTGCATTTCTTACTCAGTGTTACATTCTTATCAGAAGATCTTCAGTGCACTTGTTTCGTGATGTAAGCAATTATTGGTTGCGTCTAGCTATGTTTGTTGTAGCAGCTATTTGTCTGGGAACTATATTCTTTGACGTTGGTTCAAGTAATTCATCTATCCAGGTAAAGCAGATAAAGTGGTCAAGAGTATGGCTTTTGAAGCATAACTTGACTCATATAACTCATAAGAATAATTACTCATCTTTATGCATATTTCAGGCTAGAGGAGCACTGGTCTCTTTTGTTGCTACAGTCCTAACTTTCATAACCCTTCTTGGTGGATTCCCTCCATTTGTGGAACAAATGAAGGTAAAAAGGCCATTCAAATGCAATTAATCAAAATAGATTAGGATTGAAGAATACCTTTGATAAAAGAAGAAGATTCCTAACATTTTTTTTGTTTCTGATTCAGGTATTTCAACATGAGAGATTGAATGGACACTATGGAGTTGGTGCTTTTGTAATTAGCCACACGTTATCACCTATTCCATATATGGTACTGATGTCACTGATTCCTGGAGTGATCACTTATTACCTTTGTGGACTTCATTCAGGACTTGAACGTTGCCTCTATTTTTCTGGTGTACTACTTGCATGTATATGGTGGGTTGAGAGCCTCATGATTGTGGTTTCAAGTATCTTCCCAAATCCCAACACTGGCATCACAGTCTGTGGTGGAATTATGGGAATCATGATTTTGACTGGTGGGTTCTTTCGCCTGCCAAATGATCTCCCCAAACCATTTTGGAAATACCCTATGTACTATGTGTCCTTCCACAAATATGCCTTCCAAGGATTGTTCAAGAATGAGTTTATTGGTCTGACCTTGGCTAGTGACCAAGATGGAGGTACCTACCTAAGTGATAAGGAAATACTAAAAAATGTATGGCAAGTGGAAATGGGTCACTCAAAATGGGTTGATCTTGCTATCTTAATGGGAATAATTGTTTTATATAGACTTATGTTCTTGGCAATCATGAAGAGTAAGGAGAAGATGAAGGCTTGAAGTTCAAGAGTTAATTAATTGTTCAAAACTTTGGGAGGTAAATGCATTATATACAATTAACTAATATGGCTTGGATCTTCACAACTAAAATAGGGAAATGCTACTTACACAGATGACAGCAGAATCATAACTTATTCTTAGAATTGCAGTGGAATTTGGATGAAAAAGTGTGCCTATTTCTGTGAAATGTAAACTGTTTCCTTTACTACAGTAACTGATTAGTCATGGTGATAGGGCCAAAAGCATATATAGAGAAAACACAACAAATGAATAAGCATTCTAGGAACATCTTCGGGTACGTGCATGGTCAATTTTTGCATTCATTGTTTACAAAGTACTACTTTGTCTACCTAATGAACAGTGTTTAATAATTATGTATCTTGAAGCACTTGTTAAAGTAAATGTAAATCTATTATATTTTCTTTCTCTTTTCTCATACTCCTCACCCAGTTATTTGAACATATTACATGTGACTGGACATGGAGGATTACCATTGAATTTGTAAAACTGAACTGAAACTGAGAACTTTTTGTTATTCTATATATTTGCTACAGTGGACAGACACGTTATTTTTACTGTTACATGACTCAACTTATCTAAAACTTTAGAAATATACTCATTTGCATATGATATATTTAAAATATAATTTAGATATCTTATAAAAAAAGTTACCATTAATAGATACATTAATAATTATATAAAAGATAAAATATAATAATTTTACTATTTTTTTAAATTATGTCTATTGTAATATTAATTATAACAAATTATCTTAAAAATAAAATAGTTATTATGTCATTATTTATATCTTGGATCTTAAAAGAAAGGATTTAAAACATCTATATAAAAAATAATTTAATTAATTAATTAATTATTATGTCATTATTTATATCTTAAATCTACATATCAATTTTAGATCTGTCAAAAAATAATTTAATTAATTAAATATAAAAAAAATGTATGCAAAATTTATAGTTGGACCAAATGACAGATTTTCTAAAATTTTGAACAAGGATAAAATAAAATAAAATAATTTATTAAAATAAGAGATCAAAATTAAAATTTTTCTAAATTATTTAAAATCTAAAATAAGTTTGAGAAGAAAATTTTAGAACTAAGGAGTCATAGGGTAGGGTTATGCATTCAATCATTTGCAGGTGGATCCAAGCCTGCTCTTCGGATGGGCTTTACTGATTATGACATGACTAGGATCAGCCCATAATAATGGTTGCTAAGACAGTTATTTTTTTGTTTTGGTGCAAAACTAAAGGTAAAATATTAAACTAAGGCTTAAATATGTTTTTATTTTATATTTGTCTCAAAAATTAATTTTTATTTTTATATTTAAAGATTAATATATTTTTCTAATTTTTAAAAAATATTATTTTTAATTTATTTATTAATTTTATAATAATAAATAAATATTATATTTAAATATAAATAATGATTAAAATCGTATTTAATTATTTTAAAGAAAAAAATTATTACTAAATATTAAATTTAGGTATAAAAAATAATTAAAATTACATAATTTGTAAAAGTTAAAGGAATGATTGATTATATAAGGTTAAAAAATATTTTTTAAAATATATACAAGAAGAAAAATATACTTAACCCTAAAACTAATAACTAATAAAAAAATTGAGGTAGTGCAAAAAAATAAACTTCAAAATATTTTAAATTTATATAAATTTTACAATTTCATATTATAAACGTTTCATCTTATTTTAATTCCCAAATAATAAAAAAATAAAATGATACAAAAATAAAAATATTTTTTCAGTTAAACCAAATATGTTCCATCAAATATTTTCTTATGTAAAATCAAATACTTTTCTAGGAAATTAACTTAACTATGAGTCTTTTATGAAAATTAATTAATATCTCTAAATAAACAAATAACCAAACCACAAAAGTTTCATTAAAAGCATTATCTTATTATTAGCCGTAAGTTTGTTGAATATTTATTTTGATTAATATAATTTATTATAATATTATAATGATTTTTTCTCAAATAAATTAATATTATAATTTATTATTAGTCGTAAGATTTTTTTTAAGAAAAAAAATAGATAATGTTGTTTTTCTTTGTAAAATATATTTTATTTTACAACACATTACGTGTTTCTTTTTTATTTTAATATAAATTTACCTTTCCTATTTTCTTCTATTATATTTCTATATTTTTTGTGTGAGTATTTTTCATTTTTAAGTTGAAAAATACATAATATCTGTATATGTGTATTTAAAATTACCCTTCCTACTTCCATGTACTGTATGAATGTAATCCATCAACTAAAACACGTAATAATAATTACAATGGAATCCCATCATATACGTACAAAATACATTAATTAAAAGTAGTTGAACTAAAATATATACAATTTTTTAGATGAGTTATATTATAATTTGAGTCAACTGAATAAAATCGACATTTTATTTTAAAAATTATTTTCCAATCTCATAAATTATTCAGTTAAAAAAACTCTATTTAGAAGTAATTCAAATTCTAAAATAAAATCGAAATAACAATTCAATGCATTTTTAAAAAAATAATAATTTAATTTTTATATGCAATTAAGTTTAAACTAATTTGATTATATTTTGTGAACCATTCATGCATTAGTGGCTAAAATAGTAGTGTTTTTATTTTTATTTGGATTGCATTGATTAAGTTTGGTGATCAACCAACAAATTTCTTAATTTAATAATGTCTTTAAGTAATGAAACATGTCCAGTGATATAATTAATTATATTTTGCATGCATGCTAGAACATGGTATTTGGAGTAATAATTATACTATTTATGTCTGGTTGTGACCCAAAATACGAGCCAGAAGAGGTATAGAACACAAAGAGGAGTTGAAACAAAAGAAGAAAGTTAAAAAATGAAAATACAAGTTTATTTTTATTAAGTTGAAATTATTAGTAACTTATTAGTACTGGATTTAAGTTTAATTCATTTTTATAAAATTTATATAAAGTTTACTTTGATCTTATCTCTAATCGATGTGGAATCTCTAATATCTTCTCCGAGAATCTTGCTAGGATTGACTCTGATACCATATTAGTAGTAGATTTAAGCCTAACTCATCCTCATAAAATCGACTCAATGAAATAAGATTTGCACAACTATATAAAACTTACTTTTAATCTTATCTAGTTGATATAGAATGTCCAATGCAAATAGTGGTACTAATTAATTGATTCAGACACTTGATTGTGATTAATATTTGTATTATTTTATTAGTTTATAAACAGGTGATAGGATGCTTTCAACTGAGATCTGATATTGAAGCCTGCGTTGATTTTATTCTTGGACAGTGTTTACCTACGAACACTCTTAAGAAAATCTCTACCAATAATTTCTCTTTTTTCTAATACAATCTGTGGCCCCATTGCTTCTTTGCCTCTCATTTTAATCAACCAAATCAAAACACTTTCATGTTAATCCTTTTCCAAACCATTCAAAGAAGAAGAAGCCAAATTCAAAGTTTAATGGGTCCTAAATAATTGGTTTAGGTTTCAACCTCTTGAAAGCTACTACTCTAATCTTCCAATTAATTTCACTTTTCTTATGCACCTCTGCAAGCTGTTTCCTCGAAGGAACCCATTGCCTTCCTCGTGCTCTTCAAAATCACTTCATTTGTTTACATTAAACTAATACATAATTAATTACATCATGTAATTAATTAATAGTAATGTTTGTTGTTTGTTTGTTGCTATTAAATTTGGTATCTTTACTTAAGATTTTAGATTCTAATTTTATAAATGAAAAATAGTTATTGTAAATACAGTCACAATACACGTACACTTGTATTTTTTTTAGGACACTCATTAATACTTAAATACGTGATTGAGTATAATATATTTATACTAAATACATATTACTAAATGCATAAAAAGTCCAAAAGAAGTGGTTTATGAAAAAAATTAATCGTTTAGCATAAACTATTTATACTAAATCCGAAGCACTCAAAGATTAAATAACTTAAAGATTAAATACATTATTTATGATAAAAAAATCTCGTATTAACTAAAAGTGAGGTTAAATTATAATATATAAATAAGGTGTAAATTTCACTTTTTGAGCCAATTTTAAATATGAGTTAAGCTCTTAATCACTTTCTATATGGTATTGGAGCCTGGTTAATAAGATTGTTGAGCTTAAATTCGGCCATTTGTTAATATATTTAACCTTAGTTGGCACGTTGATGAGTCTAAATTGAGTCACATGTTAATAGATTATTATCTCTTTCTACCTGGTTTGAGGAGTCATAATTGTTAACAAAGTTGATAACGATATTAATAGATTATGATTCCCTTCTACATGGTTTGAGAAATTCTAATTGTTAACAAAATTCCTAATTGTTAACAAAATTGTTAACGAGTCACTATGTAGAGCTTTGATTGTTAGTAGGTTGTTGGACCTAAATTGGGTCACCTGTTAATGGGTCACGTTCGAGTTGAGAATGACTTCTCGACGTGAGGAGAAGGTATTGGGGAAATCTCACATTGACTAAAAATGAGATTGAATTATAATATATAAATAAAATGTAAACCTCATTTTTTTAAAACGGTTTTGAGAATAATCACTTTCTACGATTCCATCACCTAAAAGTAACACTAAACATGTAATAAATGATTCGATGCTCTTAGTTTTTTCATGATTTGTAACATTATTGTTAAAGATAATCATTCAAATTATTTGATAAAAATTAATATTAATAAAATTGATAAATATTGTATAACAATGTAAAATGAAATAATTAAAAAGTGATATAAGACTTGACTTGTGAGGAAGCAAGTGGATAATGGATGAGTGTAATTGGTGTTTAAGTTGTCATTTCTTTAATTGTTTGTAAGCTTGACTCTATTTACAGATACAGTTTCTTCCTTGTTGATGGGTCATTGGCATTAAATTTGGTTTCAATTATTAAGCTACTAGGGTATGTTGTACCATTCAATCATCTATCTATCATTGGATAAGACTTGTAGTACTTTTAGACACTTGTTCAAAATAATATATATATATATTAATTTAGAAACTTGTTGACATGAAGAAATATTTTTTAATTATAATATAAATTTGAAGTTTTGATTGATTTCATATATAAGTATTTTTATAAAAAAAAATGTTAAAATAAAAATAATAAATAATTTAAAAATAATATTAAAATATCATGAATGTTATGCTGGTGATTTCTTCTAAAATTCATCCTTTTACATAATTTGGTGATTGATCATTATTTGCTGGTTTTCTATTTTTCAATTATCTCATTTGGAGAAGGTGCTAAGTATCTGTTTTCATGTTTGCATTAGAGAAAATTATCTATAATATATTTATACTCATTTCTGAATTCATAACATGGGTTTAATTAAATAGAATACTTTTAATTTCTTTTCTTCTTCTTTTTACATGTTAGGAACACAATTTAAGAACACTATTTTAATATTAAATTAATTATAAATTATTACATTATTATAAGTTTTTATACTTTATGCTTAATGAGTTTTTTCTATAAATATTTTTTATTACAAATTACGAAAAACTAATTTCTTGTAAATTTTTATTAAAAATTTAAAAAATAACAATTATAATAATAAATAAATAAACTAACGTAACATATAATTCAATTAAAACATATCTCAAATTAACATTCTAGTTATAAAATAAAGATACGATTATAATAATTATATAAAAGTGCGAGTCCAGGAAAAGTTTAATATTACAGTTTTACATGCATATTTATTCTAAGACAATATCTAAATTTAGAGAAAACATGTTATACGAAAAAAATCTGCAATAGAGTGGCATTTAAAATTTAAGGGGAGAATAAAATGAATATTATAATAAAGAAAGAGAAGAAAGGAATAATAAATTATAATAATATTATAATCCTAAATTTATAAATTATTTGAATAGATTATTAAATAATCTATTATTGAAAAAAACATTATAATTTTATTATATATTTTAAAAAAAATTGTTTTTATTTATATAATTCTTTATAACTTTTTCTTTTTTAATTTTGTATACTTAGTTCTTAATTTAGAGAGAAATAAATATTTTTTAAAAGTGATTTAATATATTTATAGATTAAACTTGTTTGTAATTATTTTATTGATTAATAAAAAATAAATTAAAATTTTTGAGAAAGAAGAAAATATAACTTAATTTGAAATAAACTTAATTTGAAATAAACTTATATAAAGTAAATGTTTATTTATCTATGATACATGTATATTAAACTTTTTATTTAAACAACTTTTTAAAATTTTTAAGGATTAAATATTTTATAATATACCATCTAATTTTTATATTACATTGTTTGATTACTTGTATATAAAATTGTTAGTAAAAATCTGAACTCAATTCAACTCTTCTTTCCCCTTCCTTCCCGTTTTTAGAGTTCTTTTTATACTTCAATTAGTATCAAAGCTAACCTCTTAAGATTAGTTATTTGTTAGATTTAAGGACAAAATCTAAATTACATTAGAAAATCAAGGATATGTCGTCAATTATTCATCCCTATTCAAAAGAGAAAAGTTTGATTACTAGAAATAATACATTATTAAATATTTTGAATCATGTCATAGAAATATATATGATATTGTGGAGAATGGTAATTATCTACCAATAGATCACACTAGAGCTCCCCTTCACAACAACAGATGACCAGAAGATTAGAAACAAAGGTACTTACTTAACTCTAAAGCTCAAAATTCACTAATATTGTTTAAGGAAGAATATAAAAAAGAATATAAACAAGGAAGTTAAGATTTGGGACACCTTAGTAATTACCTATGAATGGTCCATATAAGTAAAGAGAAATATAAGTTCAATATGTTGATAAGATAGTACAAGTTGTTCAATATGCAAGACAACGAAAACATACAAACTATGTTTAGCAACTTTCCTAAATAGTAGTGTTCTCAAGTGACTATCCTCAAAATTTCAAAAAACCTTAATGGTCTTACTTTAAAAGAGTTAAGGAATACTTAAATTTCATGAATTAGAATTCCAAAAAAAGCATTGTTTTTAAGGCTCGACATCCTCAAAGAATGATTCATAAAAGCATTCAAAGTTGAGGAGCCATCAATCGAGTCATCCATAAAAGACGAGTCTAGAGAAGAAGAGATGGACTTTTATTCATGTTTAAAAAGATCTATATTGTGAGGAAAAAGAAAGTAGATTTAGAAAGTATTGTACCAGCTCTTAAGGAATCCTCTTATTTTGATGAAGGAATTGGTTTCAAATGATTTAGACGTGACCTAACTCCCAAAGTCTAAGTAGTCAAATCCTCTTCAACAAGTGTTGTTAGGTCAATAGATACTACTCCATTTATGTTTCTGACTCCTTTCAAATGATCTACTTACTAGAAATCCACAACTACCAAAATAACTCCACCCTTCACGCCTCTATCAAAGTCAATGATGACTCAAATGAAGTTACCCCTCACCAAACTATACCTTCTTCTAGCTCAACCTCTTAACCCTCTTGAACAACAAATTACCACACCCTTCACCATTAATTTCATGTCTTTCTACCTTACATATTTTTAACCCTCGATAACCAAACCTCACACATGGCCTCTCCTCAAGCTCTCTTTCAACCTAACATCTCATTCAACTCTATCATCATCTCACCATAAGTCTTTATCCATTTTCCACCCTTAATTTTCATTTTCATTGATTGAGAATGTTTGTCAGACCCTTACCCTACTGGTTATAAACATAAAACTTCTCTCGCTTACTATTCCCTCCCTCTAGACGTCATCACCCCCTAGCCTAATCCCGTTTGGAAGAAAGAAGTTCATCCTAGTTTAATTTGGATGAAGGATTTTGTTCCACGCTTAGGCATTAAATTGGTTTTGCACCCTAATTATACTTTTCCTACCACTTTAATAATAGATGTTGATGTATATCTTGACATTGAGAGTGTACAGATGAATTCTCTATCTAATAAGTAGAAGCACCCCTTAAAGAATTAGAGATGATAACTACTTTAGAAGTTCTGGAGGTAACAAAACTTAATAAAACCATAAAGATAAGTTATGCACAATCATCCCATAATGATACTATTTTTTGGAAATAAAAAAGGAAAGAAATATTTTTTTTTTCAAAAAATGTCCAAATATCAATACATTACAAATTAAATAACTCTAAGAAACATATGATTTATATAACAATAAAAAGAAAAAAATTGCTTCCTTAAAAAGTAACGACTAATTTTTTAAGATTATTATAAATTGTATGTAATATGTAAAGTTGCGAAGAATATTTAATAATATAATTAATTATAATTTTTTTTATATTTAAAAAATTTATTTAATTTATTTATCATAAATTAATAATGTTTGTTAAAAAAAATATACTATGATGAGTTTTATTATTTTATATATTTTTCAAGAAGTTATTTCATTAAAAAAATTATAATTTTATTATATCCTTTTTAAAAAGAGTTATTTTTTTATAAAAAAATTTACTAACTTTAACTTTGTATATATGATTTTTAATGGAGAAAGTTAAGTGTTTTTTTAGAGTAATTAATATATTTAGAAAAATAAAACTTGATTAATTTTATTTATAATTACTTTATTAATTAATAAAAACTTATAAGAATTCTTAAATGAGAATAGAAGATAATTTAATATAAAATAAGTGTTTATTAATCTATTATATATTTAAATTAAAAATTATATATAAATAATGTTTTAAAATTGTTAGGATACGAAATTTTAAATACAGGTTATTTAATCTTATATTAGTCGATTAAGTATTTATTTTTAAAATTAATTATAAAAATTTGAATTCTATTTAAATTTTTTTTAGAGTTATAATTCTTTATAATATATTCTACTTTCTGTAAGTACCTTTTAAGAGTACTCCGAAGGTTAAATTGTCATGAAAAAAATGTGATGTCGGTCATCGTAGGAGTGCTGCATTTTAGTATCTCAATTATTGCCTATTACCACTGTTTATGCCTCTTCCTCTTCCTCTTCATATTCAATTTTTTCGGCCTCACTGTTCTTTTCTATTTATGTCAAGATCATTCTATATAGCTAGAGATTTATTATCTATTCTAATTATTTTTATTTTAAGACATTGTAAAATCGTAGTTAACTTGTAATTTAAATTTATGTTTGATCTATGTAATTAATTGATAAGATAGTAGGAAAATATAACCTCTAAATTTATTAGTTATATGGCCTTAAAAAAAATTTATAATTAATTATTAATTAATATCAAGGAAAATCTCGTATCTGAGTGTTAATTAGTTAATAAGGAATTTAATTCTTTAACTTTTAAGATGTTATTTAAGCAGTAAAAATAATAAACAAAGATATCAAGAGAACTTTATTCTCTTGAGTTAAAGTTTATTCGACTTAAAAGTAATTTAAAATATAAAAAATATCAAACAAAATATAATTAATTTACCTATTAAAATAATCACTTTTCTAAAAAAATAAAATAGGTTTTGAAAGAAAATTATGATAGAGAGAAAGAAACCTAGTTCCGTATGAAAATGAAATTAATTAATCTCTTTAATATATATAAAAGAATATGAATTGATCATCTAAAAAAAGAAAAAAGAAAAAAGAAATGGAGAAAATAACATATAAAGCTATGTTTGAATAAACTTTTCACAACTTTACATTTATGTTTCTGAAAGGAACTTATCCCTTGTTTGTGCATGCATATATAGGACACAGTGTTTCATGGACTACACTCAATCATGCATCATTAATATGCATTATTAATAGTGTGAAGTGTTGTTACATTTTTATCTATGTGTATCTTAAAAATCATAATAAAAATATGATTCTTATAATTAGTTAAAAAATGTAAAGACCTTTATATTATTATTGTTTATATTATAATTGCATACATGTTAAATTAAAAATAAAAATATATTATTTTACAAAAAAAACATAAATGATTTAATTTAACTTCAATAATCTATTAATCATAATTTATTATATTAACAAATAATTTAATTTAAAATATTTTATAAAAATATTATATATTTAATTATTTTCAAAATCTATTCAAAAAATAAAATTTACCCCTTTAACTCTCTTATTTAACTCTCTTATTTATTCATCACGGCATTTTTCCAAGAATTCTGTAAGGAATCACGATGTCTAAACAAAATCAAATACTAGGAGGAGAAAATTAAGGGGTTCTTAATTTCCATATCAAAGTGATTCAGATTAGATTGAATGTAGCATCAAAAGAAGATTAGATTGAAAGTGATTTCCAAATATTTAGGGTTGGAAACAAAAAAAGCTGGAAGCTGATGTTGAATTCAAAAGAAGCATTTGATTGTTTCCTGAGAAACTTTTGATTTGGAAGGATGAAAAGGAGAGGAATAATTAGGGATTGATTCGGTGGTGTTTGAAGAAGAAAAAGAAGGCAGAAAGAGAAAAGAGGAGAAGATGAAAAGGTGGAACAAGTCCTGAAAATGATGAAGAAGATAAGTTATTTTCTCAAGTTGTTTTTTGGCCTTACTACTAGCACCACACCTAAACAATTTGGTGGAATACTGAAAAAGTGGTGGGAAAATAAAGAATTGGAAGGTTGGAGGTGTATAGGGTAGGTGACCCCAAAAGATATTTTTAACTTGTTTGACCCTTTTTTGCTGAGAATAGATGCTATGGTCCCCAAAAGTTTGAATTGGACACAATTAAAATGTGAATCTATGAGAAGAGGGAAGAGGGTAGGATCAAATTGTACTTGAAAATTGCCCCAATTGTAAGACAGCTGGAGGTGCCCATTCCTTGCATTATTATAATAAGATTCACTTTGTTGCATCAATTTTGTTTTGTTTTCCCCCTAATAAGGTCACAATGGGTGTGCCCAATTTGGTCTTGGTGGGTTTCACTTTTATTTAAATATTCAATGCTCTCACTCTCTTCCAATCATAGGCATGTACAATAATGATCCCACACGTATTCTAGACCCCTTTCATAAATGCACAAGCCGTAGGGTATGACTCACAATGCCCTAAAATAGTCACCAACCCAATCTCATCATGCACGCCACACCCTCATCAAACCACGCTTTCGCTATCATCGATAGTAGCCGGACATCCGTTTTTTTATACTCATGCAATACATATAATTTCTTACTTAAACACATTATATTTATATTTAATATATATATATATATATGATAGAAAATAATTATATAAAAAATTATTATGGGTCTAACTCACCTCTAAAACTAATTTAGTAGGTGAGGTTTATATCTCACTTATATATTATAGTTTGACCTTATTTTCTTAGTCAACGTGGGATTTTCCCAATACCCTCTTCTCATGTCGATAAGTCATTCTCAACTTGAACGTGACCTGTTAACAAGTAACCCAATCTAGGTCCAATTATTTTGCTAACAATCAAGGCTCTACGTAGCGGTTCGTTAACAATTTTGTTAACAATTAGGGCTTCTCAAACTGTGTAGAAAGGGATCATAATCTATTAACAGATGACCCAATCTAGGCCCAACAATCTGTTAATCAAGGTTCAATATATTAACAAGTGGCCGAATCTAGGCCCAATAATCTTTTTAAGATAGTTCTGATACTATGTAGAAAGTGATTATGGGCCTAACTCACCTCCAAAACCGGTTCAGCAGGTGAGGTTTACACCTCACTTATATACTATAGTTCGGTCTCATTTTTTTTAGTCAACGTGGGATTTTCCCAACAAATTATAAACCTAACTCATCCTTGAAATAGGTTTAGGAGATAAGATTTACCCTTCACTTGTTCGGCCTCATTTTTAGTCAATGTGAGATTTTCCTAATACTTTCTCTCACATCGAGAAAGTTTTCTCAACTCGAACTTGACTTGTTAGTATATAATGTAATTTAGGTCTAACAACCTTACTAATAATCAGGGTTCTACATAGTGGTCTGTTAACAATCTTGTTAACAATCAATACTCCTCAAACTATGTAGAAGAAATTATAATTTATTAACAAATAATCCAATCTAGGTTCAACAACCTACCAACCAAAGATAGGTATATTAATAAGTGATCTAATTTAAACTCAAATTATGTAAAAGAAATTATAATTTATTCAGAAAATTATTACAGGTCTAACTCATTCTCAAAATCGATTTAGGAAGTTACCCATCACTTATATATTATAATTCAATCTCTTTTTTAATTGATATATATCATTAAAATAATTTTTACAAAGAAGAATTTTATTGTAATTCGCTGAATATAAATACAATCTATTCAGTAAAATATTGGTACAATTGTAAAAAAATATGTATTCATCAATTATTTTCTTTCCACTATATCTACCCATCTAAGAAACAATATTAATGAAGATTGCTCTACTTCATAACAACTACCGTCTATTCTTAGTCCAACAACTAGATTCATGCATTTCCTTTCTAAACATTTTAATGCCTAATAAAAAAGTTACTTCTAATTCTTTAACTAGCATTTGTTAACCCAAAAATAAAACTATTCAAGAGTACTTCCAATATCCTCTTTTACATACCTTTTACTGATTAAAGTTTAATAAAACTTTTAACATTAAGAGGGTGACTCGGGCAATAAAAGAGGAGCATAAACATTTATGATTTCTTATGAGTTTTAACCGATAATAGAAAGTGATTTAAGAAGATTGTGCTAATTAAGATGGTATAAGGCAAGTTTTCTTTTATTATTTTCTCAACACAGTAAAATTATTAACAATTGAATTCATAATTCTAAAGTTTTTTGTATTTGTAGAAGTGAAGGAAGAAGAGGTGAAAAATGTGATATGCTGCGAGGTTGACTTTTTGCTTCTATCTTTCTTTGTAAAAATGCTAAGATTTAAGTAGAAAATTCCATTCACATTGAATTGTGAGTTCTTAATTTACCTGAAATTTTGATTATGGAAGAAGTGTTTTGGGAATGAAAAAAAAAGTGATAAATTATGTTGGAGCAAATTTAATTAGATTTTAAATTTTATTATTAATTGAATTATGTAGATTATGAAATAAGTAGTGAAAATTTGATAAAAGAATGTTAATGGTACATCTAGAATTATAAAAAACTATGTTAAAATAAATGCGAAAGAAATACCAATAATTATATTTTATCTATTTTATAATTATGATAACACTTCAATCAATCAATTGTATGGCGCAATATTAATTACAATAACTTTCTAAAATATATTTATATCATAATATAATATTTTGATGGATATGAAACTTTATTTTATACCATAAAATAATTTTAATTATATTATTTTTAAATAAATAACTTAATATATTTTTATTTATTAACAAATTATGATTATATTTATTATAAAAACTAAATAACATGACAAAGATATATCGTAAAAGTAGTTTAATATATATATATAATCTATAATTTGAAAATGTAATATATTATCTTGTACTTAACATCTAATTTTTTAACTAATAAAAAATATTTTATAATAATTACAAATAATATATATATATATATATATATATGATGAATCATTAATTGGATAAGTTCTTCACTGGTTTGCCTTCATACTTACCCTTTCAACGCCTTCTGTCCTTCTGATGTGAAGTGCCGAAGCTCTGACGTACTTCGTCTGGGGCACATCACTCTTACTATTCCTCACTTCATATTTTCTTTTCATTTTTTAAATTATTTGTCATTGTCATACCTTCAATTATGCAAGTACTACTACTTCACAAGTACACATTTCGAATTAATGTTTTTCTTTTTTTTTTACTATCAAAATTAATTTTAAAAAATGTGACCAAAGAACAAGCAAAAACACAGTCAAATTGAAATGTTTCACGACACAATTCTCCTAGTCTACAACCATGACAAAAGTAAAGAAAACGTGACTACAACTTTTCATTATTCGTCCTCCGTCACCGTCGTTTAGAAATTAACAGAGAATGCTCAACTCTTCCGCTTCCGTTAGATTTTCCAGCAAAAAATTAATATTCCTATTCAAAATATTTCAGAGTATAAAAAAATAACTTAGTCCATATTAGAAATAAACACCCCATTATTATTAACATTTTTTGTCATTGATTATATTAAATATAATATAAATGGTATTGTTCGCATCATTTAAATGGAAGAATTTTTTTCAATTTCACGAAAAATTAATTAAGTTATATATATATATATTGATATTGTAAATATTTTTTGTGTGAAATTTATCAGTATTCTGTATCATACAGAAAAATTTAATGTGAAAAATATTTAATTAGAATGTGTCTTTAAGTTATTTTGGGGTTTTTTTTTAAATTTAAATATTATTTTTTGAAAAAGTAAGTATAAAAAAAAGTTTAATTATTAATTTTTGTATTATTTGTAGATATTCTTACATTCTCATAAGTAAAATGATTTTAAGATAAGTTACTTAATTATATTTTTAAATATAAATAATATTGTTTGGTAAAAAGATGTTCTTTATTTCTTATGTATGATTTCTTTTAAAATATACATGTTCTATTTAATTTTTTATTATAATATTTGACTGATTACAAGAATGTCAAAATAATTGAAACATCTAAATTTTACATATATATTTTTTTAAGTATATATTAATTATTTTAGACTAATGATAATCTTTTTGTAATTCAATGATAATATCAATAATTTTAGACAAATACAATGCTTTTTTTTTTTAATTTAATAATAATAGTATATTTACTTGAACGGAATATATTAATATGGTGTTTTTACAAGTTTTTACATTTTTTTTATTGTATTTTAAAATTTTGTTGGTTTACATTGAACTCTAAGCAGTAAAACAATTTAAACAGAATAATTACAATAATCAGATAAAAAAATATAATTAATAAATATTATTTATTTATAATATTATTTATTGAATCTTATATAATAAATAAGATATAATAGATATATCTAATTTAATAAATCTATTATACTCTTTGACTGTAAAGTCAGAATGATCTAAATTATAATCAATATATTTTATAAGTGAGATATTTTCTTCTTTATCATATATTTATGAAATAAGTTAATTATAAGTTTTATCTAAATTTAATCTCCATTACCAATAATAATGTTGATATAAATTTGTATTAATTATATGTAAGCATTAAAGGATGATTTAAAAGATGGATAGGAGCATTAAAAGCATTGATTAGGAAAAGAAAAATAGGAGTTAGACATAACAAGTGTAGCATTCATGCACTTAATTGTTTGTTAAATGAACCTGCCCAGATATAGCAGAGATGAACAAGTAGTGAAGGTGAGGGATGGCAATGACGCGTAGATATTTGGCTTATCCAGATATCAATTCAACCATCGCTGATTGGTTCATTGCAAAAGAATATTAAAGTGATGCCTTTTCTTTAATCCAAGTTTGAAGCAGACCCAAGCGAAGCCAAAGCCTTGTCCCCGTGTGCTGCCGACGACCACCCTTCTTTTTTCCACTCACGCAACACGTGACTCTTTCCTTCTTTCCCTTCTCTTTCACTCTTTCTTTTTACCTTTTTCTCTCCTCAACTTCTTACTCTTCCTTTTCGTAACGTCACAACAAAAAGTTTCACACCTCACTTCAAACTCAAATTCCCTTTCGTCTCTCAATCTCTCAAACCAACCACCTTAACTCTCTTAACATCATAAAAAAGTTAAATTATACCTAAAATTATTTTATTAATCTACAAATTATACACTACATTCTTTTAAAAAACAAGACATTAAACATATATTTGAAAAGTGACGTGGGTTAGAGTGATATGGAATTTATAGAAATTTTCTTTCTAACTCAATTGAACTATTAGTTGTAGATTAAATTTAAGGTTTCAATGATTTCAATGACTACAGATCTTTTGTATTTTTTGTTGTAGATCAAGTTTAGGGTTTCAATTATTTCAATGACCATAAACCCTAAACTTCTATTCTTTATAAGTTGGTGATTATTTGTTAACTAATATAATTTTATATAATAGGAGAAGAATAATTATCTAATTAATTATTTAATTTTCTGAACACTATTTTTACTCAATTATATTTTTATAATTGTTTTTTTATTTGTATTATCATTTTTTATTTGTATTATTATTTTTTATTAATATATTTCTCGATTAAAAAACCAAATTAAATTAAAATTATTTAATACTAATTTATTTTTTAGTACATAAATAAATAAAAATGTAATGATGAGACGTGGGAATAGGTTTTTCCAAATATGTGTGATACACATTGATACCTTCTTATTTCCATCCTTCGTGTCATCATCATCTCTTCTCTTCGCATGCATTAAATTTTCTTGTTCATGCATGCAGTACAGATTGTAATGGAATTTTTGTTTCTTTCCTTCAATGCTACCCACAACCCTTTCAAAACTCCATTTATTATGATTTTATTTGGTTAAATTTATTTTTTCCTTTTGCTATACAAACTCACTCTTCTTCTTTACTTGATAATACAATTTATAATTACTTTCAAACAATTTATCATATAAAAAAAATTGTTTGAAAAAATTAAGATTGGAAATAGTCCTAAAAGCTTGACCATAGCATATTGAATAAAGAGTTATTATAAGATTTTGCTGTTAAAATATAAGATAGTTATTATAATGGGTAGAGTGACTAAGGTCCTACCCTGGACCTACCCTGGATATGGTCTTAGTTTGGAGGTAAGTTGCCAGATATGACTATAATTTAATACTTTGACCTATTTTCATCTTCTAACCCTAAATCCTAAGCTTCACAACCTATTATTCTTTCCACTTTACATCTTCTTTCATTATTGCTTAGGTTAAGGAAGAAAACGAAAGCAAATAAATTGGTGAAAGGAAAAAAAATTAATATAAAAAGTGAGATGGTTTTGAAGGTTATGTATATTAGCATAGAGTAGAAAGTTCAATATATAATTAAAAATTTAGAACCTATTTCATTTAGTTTTATTTTTTAGTTCGTAAAGACTAATTTGCAAATCAATTAAACAAAACTCAGTCAAAATTAAAAAATAAAGTGTTGGGTAATTCTATACTGAATTCCTTTTTAGAAATGAAAAACAAAAACTTCGTATGTTAATTGATTTTTCAAACTTTTTTTATGACATTGAAAATATTGTTTGGTTGTATTAATTTCGTTATGATTTTATTAATTTTTATTCAATAACTTTTATAAGAAAAATCACTTTATAAATATTTTTGGAGAAAAATTAGTTTAAAATTGGAATAACTTTTCTGATTTAAAAGTAATAAAAAAAATATTAACCACTTGCAAACGTAATACCGAAAATAATAATCATTTATTTATTTATTTTTCATCCAATTTACCCTCAAATAAATTCATCTATTACAAAAATATAAAGAAAAATAATGGATGAAATTTATAAATAGTTAATGATTTTTTATTTTATTTTTTAAAACCTAATAAATTCTTCCGTTAATATTTAATAGATTAAAATTAATTTAACTATTTTTTTATAATTAAATATTTCATAAATTTATTTATTTTATTTTATGAGATGTGTTAAATTTTTGAATGAAATGATACGTATGATGATAAAATTATTGATGATGTGGTGATAATAATAACTTTTTTTAAAAAAATTGAATTGAAATTTATGGTTTTGATTATTGTTGGATAATATTTTGATTTCAAAATTTTGTAAAATATGATAAAAATGAATATTGTTTGGATTTTTATTAAATATTGAGTTAAAATTTATTTTGTTAATATGTTTTGAAAATGAGTAGGTGGTAGGATTTATTAGGGTAATATGATTCAATTATATGATTTTTTTTTATCAATATATTGAAAATGATATATTGGGAAATGTTATGAAGATGTAAAGTGATTTATAATATTTGTAAGTCTAATATATATTATACAAGTATTTGGAAGATCAGAGTGAGGTATTAGGATGATACTAAGATTTTAACTTTGGTCAAAATTATTTTAATTTCTTAAATTGATTATTTTGTATTAATATAGTTTAATTTAAAATATTTTATTTGATATAAATTTGTAAAAGTATACTATAAGTTTGTGATAAATTGAATTACTATAGTTTGTATAACAAGCCTGTATATCAAATTAATGAAATGATGTATAAAAAATATAGTTATCAAGATGTATTATTATGTGTAATAAGAGTGTTGAATTATAAAATAAATATATAAATAAGATATATGAAATTTTAGTAATAATATGAAACATATAAATAAAAGTATTAAATGGTAAAATAATTATAAAATTTCTCATTATGTAAAACCATTTGTCATTATTACTAGATGAATGAAGGTAATAGAAACTATTTTATTATTTTATTATATGTATGTTTTAATTGTAAACCAATATTTTAATTAGGTATATTTAAACATTTTTATATATATCTTAATGAAGAATAAAATTATAGATTCAATTCAGTTAAGGCTATTTAAATATTAATAGGTGGAACTCTTAAATATTTGATTTCGAATTTTTTAAAAATGGTTTAATATCATATATATTTTATATATGATTTAAATTTTGAAAGACACGTAATAGTTATTGATGTACATATGTAATATTTATGGATAATAATATATTAAGAAGTTAAAGTTTGAATAAATATTAATATATTATTATTTTTATGTGATAATAATAAATTTAATTATATTATTAAAATATATTTAATTACATTAATTTATTTGTATTATTGTAACATTATAACTATAATAATCATATACAAGAGAGATAATATTATGTGTTTTTCAACAAATATTATAGATATAACATTATACATGAATGTTTTTATGTATATAACGTTTACAATGTAAATGGTAAGTTCTTTAAAGAGAATGATATGAAATCCTTTAAACATACTTATTACATATGTGATGTAATTAGGAATTATTTTTGTATTTTTATATTTGAAATATTTTTGCTCGAATAATAATATTTTGGATCATTACATTAAATTAATTTATCTATAAAATAATATAAATTCTGTTATATATACATATTTTAAACTTTTTAATTAATACAAAAATGTATTTTTATTTATGAAAATGCTTATTTTATTTTTTCTTAATTTTTAAATAAAGTATTTTAATATTAAATGTAAATTATGATAATGTAACTATAGGATAAATATGATTAAATAAAATAAAATAAAATAAATTAAAATATTTGAATATTTAAAAAGAAAAAGTGTGATTTGTTTTGTTTGAAATTATTGATTAAGAATAGACAAAGAGGTGCATGCGCGGGGATATTAAATCTACTGAAACACTCTTTCTTCCTGGAACTCTGCATCTGACGTCAATTTCATCAAACTCGATGTAGACTGCATCACACTCCAATTATATGCCTCCAATCTCACCGTCTATTCAAATCCTAAGCTCCATATTACAACTCAAATTCCCCAAATACCCATCTTCAAATTTATGCTGAAACGCATGCTAAAGCATTCTAGGGATTGCCAAAATCAAAATCAGACTAGTCAAATCAGTATTGAAATATTAAATTCATTTCAAATTTAATTATTCAAAATATTTTAAAAAATATGATTAATTTCAAAACGTACTACATTTTTTCTTTTGGTTAAATCAAGAGCAAGGAATCGAATACAGTGCCGTTGTTGTTATATGTAAAAAGCTATTCAAAAGTTGTGGCTATCTTTTTTATCATATCATATCATATCATAGTATAAAAAAAATGCATAAATAAATGGGAATATATTAGGGAATTAAAAAATATTACATTTGAAAAAGAAAATGGTAAATTACGAAATGGTAAAAAGAAAAATAGAAAGGTTGACAGACTGTGAAAGAAGGAGCGAATGAAAAGAGGACACGTGGAGGCCGAGGATGTTGACACCTCAGTGGCCACAGCTGTCCCCCCTCACCAGGTATATAAATAACTCTCTCCATCTTACTCGTGTCCATATCTCTCTCTTCACACTTTCTTCTAATCCATAACATGGCCTCTAATTACAACTCTGCCATTGTCTTCTCTGCGGTGCTAACGCTCCTCTTTCTCCCCTTACTAACCGTAGGGGAGCTAGTACAGGAGCAACCACTGGTCCTCAAGTACCACAACGGCCAGCTCCTCAAGGGGCGGATCACCGTCAATCTCGTCTGGTACGGAACCTTCACCCCAATCCAACGCTCCATAATCGTCGACTTCATAAACTCGCTCACCAGTGCTCCCAACGCGGCGCTTCCCTCGACCGCCACGTGGTGGAAAACCACGGAGAAGTACAAGGGGGGATCCTCTGCGCTGGTCGTAGGGAACCAGATTCTACACCCGGCTTACACGCTCGGGAAAAGCCTCCAGGGAAAACACCTTCTGGCGCTCGCTTCCAAGTTCAACCAACTGAACTCGATAACGGTCGTCTTAACGGCGAAAGACGTCGCCGTCGAGGGTTTCTGCTCGAGCCGCTGTGGGACCCACGGCTCTACCCGCAGCGTTCAAAACGCTGCCCGCACCGCTTACATATGGGTGGGAAACTCCGAAACGCAGTGCCCCGGCCAATGCGCGTGGCCCTTCCATCAACCTATTTACGGACCCCAAACGCCGCCGTTGGTTGCGCCTAATGGCGACGTTGGCGTTGACGGAATGGTGATAAACCTGGCCACTCTTCTTGCTGGGACTGTCACGAACCCTTTCAATAACGGTTACTTCCAGGGACCCCCGACGGCGCCGTTGGAGGCTGTTTCGGCTTGCACGGGTGTTTTTGGAAGCGGGTCGTACCCGGGTTACCCGGGTCGGGTTTTAGTGGATAAGGTGAGCGGGGCGAGCTACAATGCCCATGGTGGGAATGGGAGGAAGTACCTGGTGCCAGCTATGTGGGACCCGCAGAGTTTGACATGCAAGACCCTCGTGTGAGAGTGCCACGTGGCGTGGGATTGTGTAGATATTGGTCGATGGGAGCGGAAGCAGGGGATAGATAATGGATAATGGAGTCGGATCAGACGGAGTGTGTTTCTAAATTCTAAGCCTGCTTTTGTCGTTTAGTGTGTGACGTGTAAATTCTGCTGGGAAAGACTATAGAGGAACTGGAATGTTGTATAAATAGTAAATTATGAATAAGGAAGGATAAGATTAAAAAAAGAATAATGTGATATATATATTTTATATATACATATATATATATTTGAAGTTAGGTAGATGAGTTTGTTTTTGTGTAATTTTAAGAAAAGGAATGGAGAGTGGGTTTTTATTTTTATGTGAATTATTGATGTGTTTGGATAAAGTAAGGTGAGGTGGTTGAGGAATGAATCTGTGGTGGAAGAGGGTTGGTGTTTTTGTTTGTTTATGGTAAATGAGAATAAAGGAGGTGGTGTTGGGGGCCTGGGAGACCATTATGGCTATGTATTGGTCATCATGATGTTGGTGAGAGGTGAAGTGAATCTCACTAGGTCTAAAACCCTACAGGGACTTCATTGTTTTCGATCATCTTGGTGGGTCCTTTTATCCTTTATCTTTGCAATTATATTTCTGATAAGCTTTGCTTTGTACCCTTGTGAATGGGAACATTGGGGTGAGGTAGCTTTTCCTATATTATTTTGTTAACAAAAGGGTGAAAGATTGATGGTCTTATTTCGAAATGAGTAGCCATGGCCTTGGGCAGAACACTGTGATGGATGGAGTTACATGCTATGTCTCTTTCTGTTTCCCATCCACGCCAAGCAATTTCTCATTCTAGAAAAGTCAGATTTTTAAATAAGGACTGCTGATGGGTGTGGTTATATTCATGCCAGAAAATTGAATAATAAAATTTATACTTTATACAGATGCGTGGTTATTTGATTTTACCCTCTTTAGCCTCTGCTATGACATAACTACCACAGTTGGAACTGGTCTATGCCACTAGACATCGTATTCTTGAGGCAGTTCTTTCACAGTTGCAATGTTTTCGTGACAAAGTTGGGCATTGCAGTTTTATACGTATGTTTGAAGGAAATAATTGAATGAATAGCTATATAATAAGCAATCTGATGTGTAAACAATGCAAATTCTTCTGATTCTCAGTGCAGAGAGTCACAGTATAATAAGGTCACTCCACAGTATAGGCCTTTCTCTTGCGTAAAGGATGAGTCGAACTCTATACTGAAACCTTTCCAGACGTTTATTTATTGCCTTTTATAAGATTTTTTAAATGATTTCTTCTATTACTTTTTCTATCAAACTACCTTTAATTATTCTATAACTTATAATCCGTAATGAATAAGATAAACTTTCTTGAGAAGATATTGGAAAAAATGGCCAGGAAGTAATAAAAAAAAATTACAGTTATTTTTCTCCACATATTAAGAGGGCCAAAAACTAGGTAAAAGAAAAAAAGAAAAAAAGAAAATTCAATAAGTTGTAAAGGATACAAATTATTACTAAATTTAATGTCACTAAATAAATTAATCAAATTTCTTAATTATTATGAAAAATAAATTAATTAAAGAGTAATAATTCATGATCATCCATTTTTGAAGACAAAGACATTTATAATTTATATCTGCTGAGCGAAATAAACAGATGTTCATATATATGTTGAAAAAAAAAAGATTTTCATAAAAGATTTTCCTTAATTAAAATGATCTAGTACACAAAAATGTTAGTACTGTGGACCAAATCAACTCTCAGGTTTCCAGACATCACAGACAACGTTTTCCCATAGCCAAACTATGGATTATCATAGGTTTTGACTTTTGAAAATCACGACACAGGCTAGTCTAGGACAACAATAAGAAATAGTACCCACCGTTACTTGGATTTTCATAAAGAAAACTGATGTCTACACCAACACAGGAGTGATCCACCTATACAAAATTACAAATTGGAGAGAAGAAAATACCCAATTGAAAACCCATACATTAGCCACTTTTAACAAGGATACTTTTACGCAAAACATTTGAATATATATCAAATATCAAAACAAAGCAGCAGAATACATCATAAGCTTACAAGGCTTGGTACTAAATCGGTGACCGGACCATTTCCTCATACTGAATAGCCTACATCAGCCATGACACTAGGATAGGGTGTAGGTTGTTATGTCCTTCCATCCATTAAACAATAGTTCCGATTCAGCACAATTGGGACATTTAATAGTAGGGGCTATAGCGCATCCCCATTCTAAACCTTGGAACTTTTCTGCAATAAAAAGATGTGTTACATGTCTACTATTTACAACAAAAATAGAAAACTTAGAAAGGGCTAGCAGCTTCCTGCACCTCAAATAAATCAATCCACCCCTCCCTTCATTTCGGGCGTAGGTTGATGTTTTTGAGGTCCAAAAGATGAAATGCCCATGGAAAGGAAAGAAATGAAAACAACATACCCATATCCAAAAGGAGCATAAGCAAAAGGAGGTGCATATGGGGCTCTGCCTCTAAACCCCTGGTAAGGATTAGGCCGGCGAGGATGATATTGCTTCATCCCTGGTATGTTGGTCCTCTTAGCAGTAACCTGCAAGAAGTCCATAAAACAATGGGTGGTTACAAAACGAAAATGCAGATATTTTTGAAACAAAAAGAGCCTCTTGTTTAAACCTTCAACTGACGCCCGTGTAGTTCAGATTCATTCAGCAAAAGAGCTTCATGAACAGCCTCTACTTCAAGAAACTCTACGTAAGCATAGCCCTTTGGTTGGCCAAACTTATCAGTTCGGATGGTGACTCGGTTTACGGTTCCACATGACTGGAAATGCTGCTGCACTTCTTCTGGAGTACAGGAATAGTCCACCTGTGGAAAATATCAATCCTAAGAGATTAATTGATGACAAAGCTACACGGAAAGCCAATCAATTTGCTATTGCTTGTCCATGAAAACAGTTGCGCATTGCAACAATAACATTATGCTAACAAGGAAAGTTCTAGAAATTTATAAGTTAATTTCTAATCCAATAACTATAACAAACAACCATGCAATATAATACACCCATTGCCTATTTAAATGGTTTGTAATTTTGATGTCAGCCATCCACTCCACTCTTCTCTTCATAATCTCCCAGGACACTACTATGCAATCCAAAAACTTGAAAACATCCAAATTTTAATTTTAATTCAATAAGATAGATAAAGGAAACAAATTTATCATGGAACTGCAAAATGAATGGGTATCTCTCATGAATAATGTCATCGAAAACTTGTCCACCCTTTTTTAGCTTCCTAACCCTGCACCCTCTTTTTCCTCCAGATTTTGTGGTGAATTAGCTAAAATATCAGTAAAAAAGAAATTTGATTTAAAATTCCGTCTTGATCCCAAGGAAGAAAACATAGAAATGTCAAGGACCCCTCACCATGAGAAAATAATACCTATTATACTTTTGAGCACTAGGCACCGCAAAAAGCATCCGTTGGCTTTGCAATCAAAATGGGAGATACCGCGAACTGTCTTTTAACTACAAAATCCTCTTCCTCCAGTAGGAATCCACGTTCTCGATCTGCAATCTAATCCATTCTTCTGTCCATCCCACCACAAAAACTTTGAAAGTTTCTATGCTATAGGCCTGTATTTTCACCCTAAATTATAGTCAGCTTTATATGTACTTTTGTTCTTTTTCCCACCTCCTCTTCACTATTAAAATATGATGATATTCTGGATTTGACTCCTTTAAAGTGAGGGGAATGCACTTTCGAAGACTATAAGTAATTTTACATTTTGTTAGACATGTATTTAATTTTATCACGATTATCAACCAATGAATTTTTAATCAACAATTACAAGTGCAATTTATCATCTAAAAGTGCATCTCCTCATCTTAGAGCAGCCAAATCCGTGTGTTCACCTTACCACAACTCCACGAATATCTCTTTCCACAACAACTAATGCTTTAGCTTCTTAAATTTTGTCAATACCTCCCTTTTTTTTTTATATATATATATATAATTTGTTTTCCATTTAATTTCATAAATTTCTAACATAATTTTCTCTCCAGCTACATAATATATATTTGTATCAATACTTCCAACTGCAGCATTATTAAACCAGAAAACTTGCAGATGAATGCATAACCTGCGATTGGAGTCGGGCATGTCAATTAGGACGCCTCCTCCACTTGAAAACACAATCAAACTTTTAAATATCAAAAACACATTCAACACCAAACAAAAAAGGTTCTCACCATCTAAAAGTTCAAATTAGTAATAATTTAAAAAATTCAAAATTTCCATGATTTATGTAGGTGAAGACTAATGCATTAATCTTTCAATTAACGGTGAGGCATTCACTATACACCAGCAACGAACATGAACAACTTTGGCCAAGATACATACAAGAAAAAAAAGTGTCAGCTAAAGACAAGAACTAATTGGAGTCAGACATACACAGAAAAACGTATAAAAGACCACATAAATGGCCATGGACATTTGATTACATGGAGTAAAACAAAATCTCAAATCAGCATGAACGTTAATGTTCAAGAGGAAACCATTGTATGACCGAGACGAACAACTATGAATGGACTGAGAAAAGCTATCATTGGCATTTTATTCATGAAAAAAAAAAATAGAATTCCCCAGGTTAATTTAAAATAAGGTAGCACGCACAGTAAAGTCGGGTGAAATTTATTCCTCCAACAGTACTGGTTAATATGTGAAGCGTAGGTTTTGAAATCAGCATGTTCTAAAGATGTGAAAATTGGGGTTTCAAGTTGGTTAGCGTCAGTAATGGAAAGACTAGCCAATTGAAAACGGTCAGGTGGGTAGGGCAGGTGTGGATTGAGTAAGAGGTTATAGGTAACAAATCAAGGATGGTAGGGCAGGGCAGGTTTGGATTTGAGTAAGAGGCTAAAGGTAACAAACCATGGCATAACTGGTGAAAGAGAAGACGTGTTGCTAAGGTTTGGTCATGCTCTGCAAGAGTTCGAACTGAGATACAAGAGAAAAATAAAATATGTGATTTAAGAGGAGCAGTATTCAGTAAGTTTTTTAATTAATGTTGAGTTTGAACATTAGTCAGGTACAACATAGGATCTAAATCATGATACAATTAAAGTAAAAAATGCATTGGAGTAAGAATAAAATTTGTAAGGCTCCAAAATCATTAATTTCTAGGCTTTATGCCATCAATAACCTACTCATCCTACATAATCTTAGTATCCTAGATCTGCAATCTAGTTTTAAGTTATTAAACTAACAAGGATACTGTCATGATATGCATCCAGCTGATTCCGTAGATTTGAATAGAAAATATTTGCAACCAAAAAGTCTTAAATTAGTCAAATCTTTTCAAAATAATCAAACAGTAAAATCAATCAAATATTCTTCTGTCTTTTAATGGACATATATCTATATCTAATCAACAACTTTACGGTGCCCTAACAGTAAACAACGGCAAGAAACATGCCAAATGCTGTCCAATATGGGCGTTAGGATAAAAGACATTTTGATCTTGCTACTGGAATATATTCTCACTGTCAGAAAAAAGAGAGACCACTTATTGATATAGGAATAGGAATTCTATTCTATCACATTCTATTATTCTTACAATGTCACTTTCACATGCACAGACACACATTAGCATAATCTCAAACCATGACATGTTTTTCATAACATTAAGGTTCAATTGGTTTCCTAATTATGTATAATGATGGAATGCTAAAGCCTCAAGATTAAGAGTAAGTACATTAAACCCAAACTCCTCAAAATTAATGCAAACAAAACATAAAGGCATGTGTCCCAGGCATAACAATCCATTTTGTTTCCAAAAGTGGCCAACACACTTAATGCCTCGTTATTGAATTAATCACTTCAGAGAAAATATATGTTAATCTCATAAATATACACGGCCCATATTAGGAAACACGACAATTAGACAATTAAATAAGCAAAATAGAAAGTTTTAATGTAAACAGAAGAAGAGATAGCTCACATTGCCGACAAAGACTGATCGAGAATCTACTTCCTCTTTATTGTTCTGACTTGCAGCAGCAGTAGCAGGAACTATTTGGAGATAAGAATCAATAATAGAAACAAGAGTCCAAAAATTGATTGTAATGAAATGTCTCGCACACTAAGAAAGTACAGCGGTCACACATGTGCAAGGAGAAGAAGATAAATCAGAAGGAAAAAGAAAGATAAAAACAAAAATAACATTCGCTATTTTTTAAAGCTAAAAAAAAGAGTTAAATAAAAGAGATATGTTGGGAGATACTTGGATGTCACTTAGGCCTCCCCCATTCACAATATGCAGTGCCATTCCCTTAACGGGAAATGCAGGAGCCTTGAACATTAGGGCACTCAAACATCCCCAAGTATCGCCCGAAATCAAATAATCCATGCATTAAACCATAACTACATATTTGAAAACAAATTTTAAGAATTTTTCAGCTAGCATAAGTTTATAACTCAATTATCTCGAGTGTAACAAAATATCTTGCCATTCACAACCAAGCTAGAGCCATTTCTCAACCTCTTAAGGGAACTCTTCAGTCTTCCACAAACGAATCAATCGCATAACGCACGATACATTACAAGCAACACACCGATTCCTATTTTTTCAAGGTAATGAACTAATCGGAAGAATTAGGATTTGTATCAACAATGCAAAACAAACTAGAGCTGTTTCCCACAGAACACAGCCAAATCAACCCAACTTATATCAAATACATATAATTTCACAAATAATATATATAAAAAGTTGATTATTATTATTTTTTTAAATATATCTTTAGAATTGAAAAAAGTACCAATACAAAGAATTAACGAAAGAAAGTACCTTGTACAGATCCCATTTCCTTCTCGACCTTGGCCTGCATCTCCCGCAAAGCAGAAGCTTCATCTTCCATTTCCTTCAAGCGCTTCCTCATGTCGTCCAACTCCAAGCCCTGCAATGCAATCGGCATTGATGCGTGAAACAATGTTGATGGAAAGGGAAATTGATGCAGAAACGAAACGCAAAAGCAAATAGAATGAACGCATTGCACACAGCTTCGTTGGTGTCTGCACCGAGCATTTCAGCGTCGTCGTTTTCCATGCTGAGCTCTTTCTTTTCCTGCAATTCCCCCTTCTCTGCCTTTACTTATACTTTACCGCAACAGCCATTTCATTTCACAATTTAATTTAAGGGTAAAAGGGTCTTTCGCAACCATTTCATCTAAGCTGCTAAATTTTATTATTATTTTTTTCATTTGGAATAGATATATAAATATTAAAAAAAATATTTTTATTATTAATTTTCTTATAATATAATAATTAAGACAATTTAATATTTTAAATTATTAGATTATAAAATATTATTACTTCAGTTATATAGTATTTTGAATTTTAATTAAAATAATTAATAAATTATATTATATTTAGAAATTTTTAAAATTTTGTTAAATTTTAAGACTAACAATAAGACAGTGCACTTTCATGACCAAAATAATTTTTATCCTTAATTTAAATAAACTGCCATATAATGTTAGAGTGATTGAATAATACTATAAATTTATAATAAATATTTAATATAGTAAATTTTATTAAAATATATAATAATTTGGTATTTTATTTAAAATTACTATTAAATCGAAAAAAAAACGATTAAAATCACAATTATTTTATATTTTTTAAATATATTTTTCCTTAAATCATTTGAATATATTTTTTATATATCCTTTAAATTATTAGATCAAAATCTGTTAAAAAAAATATATGTAGTTTAGAATATATTTAAAATTTTTATAATAATAAATATCACATAATCCATTTAAACCAAATTATAAATATTGATTTAAATTTTATATTAAATTAAAATAGAATCAAACTGAATTATATTTAATTTTTATATTTGACTTTATTGAAAAATTAAATTAAATCAAACACGAATATCCTTAATATCATTTATTTTAAAAATATTTTTGTTATTATTTTATATATAAATTCAATTAATGAAATTGATCTATAATTATTCGCTGTTTAATTACCTTCCTTAGATATATGTGAAATAAAAGATAGATTGCTCACATCCATCATCTATGCTCATGGAATTCCATCATTATCTTTATTATATCTCCTTTCAATATATTTTAGAGTTTTTTTATGAACTTAAATTAATCCCATTAAGATCTCTCCTTACTAGTTATCAATATGGGATATTATTTCAAATTGAATCTCATCAAGTGTTGGCCTTATTCTTTCTCTTTTCTTTTTTATAAATCTTTACTTAAAGAAATCATGTACTCCTTTCTTTATAGTCCTCATTTTTTTTGTCCACTCTCCACCCAAAACCAATCCTTTAAGATAATTCTTAGACCTTTTCTAATTAGTCACTGAATTAAAGAATGTTGTTTTTGAGTCCCCTAATGCCATCCACTTAGATATAAACTTTTGTTCAGCTAAAGATTGCTACTTGTATTGTAATTTCTTCATCTCAACAAACATCTTTTCTCTTCTCTTCTTTTCTTTCCATCCTCATCTAGGCTTTCATTGTCATCTTGTTTATCTAATTCACTAATATTTTTTGTTACCCTTTTGATATTTTGATTTATGTCCCTGAAGACTTCCTTATTCCACTTTTTCAATTTTGCCTTCTATAACTTGAGCTTTTCTTTCATTACCCATGATGCTGCTCCTTGGACTTCAAAATTCTTTGGTAGTTTTCTCAAAATTCTTTTCATCCATCAAAGTATCTAGTACTCTAAACAATTTCAATTCCCAATCTAATATATTAGACTTTAACATTTAGGGACAATGATCTGAAACTATTCTATTTAGAGCATGTTGTGTGCTTTCAAGCCACTCATTCAACCAATTTATAGAGATCATTATCCTGTCAATTCTACTTTTACTGTCCCATTGAGTTTGTACCATTATACCAGCGGTTTATGCCTCCCCCATTTTCCATCCATCCCCAAAAATTATTTCCTTTCAAAGGTTCCCTCCCTTTTAAATACACATTTACTCTATATACAAACCAATCCTCCTATATATTAATAGTTGGGACTACCACCCAAACCACTTCTTGATTACCCTATATTGTTTGGCACATTGTCAAGTAAAAAGCTTATTTTCACATTCCCTTCCACATCCAAATGTTCATGCTTAGTATATTTATATTTAAACTTCATCATCCATTCTCCCTTGTTTGCTTCTTCTTCTCTCCTTTGCATCTCTCCCTTTTATTTTTTTTTACAATCATTCGCTCTTTCCCCCTAGAATATAATTTTGAGTAGCTTTCCTAACTCCCACAATTTGGTTGTGTCTGCTTAGTATTTCTTAGCCAAAAAAGCCTATTGCAATTTATAATTTCATCCTCCAAAATACTATTACTTAAGTAATGAATGACTAACCTAAAATTGTGTCTTCTACTTGCCCCTTTGATTAGCTTTGGCCAAAGAAATTCCCTCCCTCCATTGGTGTAGTCACTCGCACCATTGGTTCGAACCGGTCATTAGCACACCTACTCCTTCCCCCTCTAACGCATGCCTCTATAGTGAGAGATTTCCCCCTTTAACGTGTGCCTCTATAGTGAGAGATTTTATTTGCGTCCCTGTTCTTCGATCCACCTCTTTCCCTCCCTGATTAACTGTGTTGCCTCGATTGATATTTACACCATCTTCACCGTTCTTTATTTTCATCACTTTCACTTTGCTGTTTGGGGAATTGTTATCATCATTTTTCATTTTTCCTTAATGTTTCCTCATCACCGCTATAGTCGCACTTCATTTGTAGCATCCTACCAAACATTCTTGTTGCATTGTGAGATCGTCTCTTGCAAATACACCTCTTGTGGATGCATGGTGCAGGTTTGACACTGCCAAACACATTCCAGGTCCAATTGTGCCTAACAGTCTCCATCAGATTCCAATTTATTTAATCCAATCTCTTTTTAGGTCAATTGATTTATCTCCGCCAACCCCAATTTCTCCTATTGTGCTCTTTAACACCCCAACTTGCCTTTTGTTGTCCTCCCTCTTGTTGTTTTGGTTGGGCCTATATGGTGATATGCTTTATAGACGCCACTCCTACACAACGTCTAAATTCTAGTCTTCTCCAACTCGTGAGGGTTAAGTTCATATCCTGCCCTTTATATGCTCCTAATTCTTCTCCACTCCAATCTTCTCCAGTTAGATGTTTGGGTTACCCTTTAGGCCCATCTATCTTCTAGTGTAGGTTTGACACATTCATTCCCTCCTCTTCTAGGCCAACACTCCTGCACCCCTTTATACTAGTCTTTTTCTCTTGGCTGGCCCAATTGATGCATTCTGCCAATACTCCTGTAGTAGTATTTTATGTTCCCTTTTATTAATCACGCCCTCCTTAAGTTCAAACCTACAATCGCTTCTTCTTTTCAAGTCATTAAATTTTTGTTTCTTTCCTACACAACCTCTCTTGGCATGCCCCAATTTAGGTTTGTTGTAGGGGTTTTGTTTCCATGTTCAACTTTTGTTTCCTATTACCTCCTAAATTGATGGAAGTCACCTTTTTTGAATTGATGGAGCGCATTGAGTAAAGACACTCCCCATTGGTTCCATCCCACACACCACCGCTTATTAGAATCAATTATGATGATTAATTAACTTGCAACTGATTTAACCGTTTTCTTTTATTTCTTTATCTTCACTATATACATATATATATATATATATTGTATTTCACATATAAAAAAATAAGATGTTATGTTTTCTTCACCATATAACATACTGCATTATCTACATCATTTGCTGTTTCTCTCTACTCCTTGTGATGATCACTGTACCATTGCTTTCCAACAATAGGTTATTGGCTCCTTTATGGTATCAGAGCGGGTGAAAACCCGCTCTACTTTTGCAAAGCAATTCCTCCCTCTTCTTTCTCATTTCCCGATTCTTGATCTTGGCTCTCTCACCACCACATAGTCTCTGTCATGGAAGACGCATAAAGCATCACAAACCTAGCAAGTCCTTACTACTTGCACCCAGGTGAGAATCTTGGGATGATTCTCGTCAACATACAGTTAAACGACATCAACTATCACTCCTGAAGTCACTCAATGAAGAGAACACTTCTTACCAAGAACAACCCGAAATTCATTGATGGAAGTGTCCTCCAACCTTATCGAAATGCTCCTACCTATGATGCGTGGGAAAGATGCAATGTTATGATTCTATCTTGGCTGACTCGATTGAGGACTGAACCAATTGCAAGAGAGTGATCTACATAGATAATGCATAAGATCTTTGGACAAATTTAAAGGAGAGATTTTCCAAAGGTGATCTCTTCCGTGTTTCCAATCTACTCTAGGAAATTCACTCGATCCAGCAAGGAGAAAGAATCGTCTCAAATTATTTCGTCGATATGAAGGTCCTATGGGAGGAATTGGAATCATTGCAACCCAGCTTAGTCTGCTCTTGCGAAGTGAAGTTCAAATGTGAAGTCATGAAGACAGTGATGAGTTATAAGGAGTCTGAAACATCATATGCTTCTTAAAGGGATTAGGAGATGCATATAGAACAATCAAAACACAATCTTGCTTGTGGAACCACTTCCTAACATCAACAAAGTCTTCTACTTTATAATGCAACAAGATAGACAGATAACTGGCACCAACATTGTAGAGGCAAAGAATTTTATAAATTCGTTCAATTCACACAACAATAGCAAACAACATGAAAGAAATGGAAACTGGAAATTTACTAAAGGAAGAGGAAAGAATCCGAATTTTGGCAAGCAATGTAGTTATTGTCATAAGCTAAACCATACTACAAAAGAATGCTATTCTAAGCATGACTTCCCCCCTTGGTTCAAGAAGAATTTTGAACATTCAACTACAACTTTATTTCAGGTACTAATACAAATGAGAAGAAAGATGGGGAAATATAAGACTGTAAGCAACAAGAAGGAAGTCAAGATAACCTGCAGTTCACACAGGAACAAATGCAGCAAGTCTTAAAGATGTTACAAGATTCCAAGACTCATACTCAACACAAAATTAATAACTACATTGGTGAGAAAATATCTAAATTATCTGAAAAAGGTAAACAAACTATTGAAACTTGGATTTTAGACACTGGTGCAACAGATCATGTTACACACAATGCCTCACAGTTTGTCAGTTTTCATAAAATAAAGCCCATCTTAATAAAACTATCCAATGGATCTACTGCCATGGCAGATTATGCAGGTTTTGTGATGTTAAATAAAAAACTCCTTATTCATAATGTTCTATACATACCTAAGTTTTCCTTCAATCTTATCTCTGCTTATTGTTTGACCAAGTCTTTGAACTGCATACTTATTTTTTCATGTGAGAATTGTCAGATTCTGGATACCACATCCATGAAGATGATTGGGAAAGCTGAATCCATAAATGGATTGTATTACTTTGCAAATATAGAAAGAGAGCATGTCATCAACACAACAAGCCTAGCAGACGACCAAAATTATAATAATCAATTTATGATTGATTTATGGCACCATAGACTTGGACATCCATCTAACAAAGTGATGTAGTCAAATGAGTAATATTTTTTCCTACATACAATTTGATAGAGTTAACATATGTGACCCATGCCATTTTACCAAACAACATAAACTTCCTTTCTCTCACAGTAATTCTAGAACTTTACATGCTTGCTTTTAATCTCATTCATGTTGATATTTGGGGACCTTTAGTTAAAACTTCTATTCATGGGCATATATATTTCTTGACTATAGTGGATGATTTTAGTAGTTTTACTTGGATTCATCTTATGAATAATAAAGGTGAAATAAGAAATATGTTAGCTAAGTTTGTTGCAATGGTTAAAAATATCTTTGACAACAATATAAAAATAATAAGAAGTGACAATGGTCAAGAATTTTTATACAAAGATTTCTATGATATGAATGACATTATACATCAAACGTCTTGTGTAGGAACACCCTAATAGAATTCTGTTGTTGAGAGGAAGTATTAACACATATTAAATGTCACGCGTTGCCTTCTCTTTCAATCTAATCTACCTACTGTTTTATGGAATTATGCTATCTCACATGTTGTTCATATAATTAATAGGATACCTTCCAAAGCTATTTTTAATAAAATTCCTTTTGAACTAATTCACAAATGCATTCCTAATCTGTAAAATTTAAAAACCTTTGGCTCGTTGTGTTTTGTTTCTGCCAATGATGTTATTAGAACCAAGTTAGACCAAAGGGCAAGGAAAAGTGTCTATATTTGAAACAAAAATGGAAGTAAAGGTTATGTTGTTTTAGATATTAAAAGTCGTGAAATATATGTATTATCTTTTATGAGAATATTTTCCCTTTCAAAAACCAGTGTTTAAGAAATGCAGAAAACAATTAAGAAGAGCTATTCAATTTTCTGAGAAAGGAATTAGATTATTACAGGGCTAAAAGGGAAGCTCCTACCACTCAGATTGATGATGGTGAGGTAGGAAATAATGCAGAAGACATCAATGAATACAACAATAGTGAAGAACTTGACATAATTGAAAGCAATGAAGAACCTGCATAACTAAATAAAATAATCAAGCATTGAGGCGATCATCCAAGGTCAGAAGATCACCAACATTCCTCAAAGATTACTACCATCAGTTGGTTAACTCTTTGAACAGCAAAGGCAACATACACATTAACAGGGAGTTGTATCCAATTTCTTCTGTCTTGAGCTACTAGAGATTATCACACAAACAGTTAAGGTATACGCTTGCCATCTCTAAGATCACTGAACCTCAAAACTTTAACCAAGCCAAGGACATTTCTGAGTGGAAAAAAGCCATGAAGCGGGAAATATGCACTAGAACTCAATGAAACTTAGTATATTACTGATCTTCCTAAAAGAAAGAAGCCAATTGAATGTAAATGGGTTTACAAAGTGAAACACAAAGTTGATGGAACTATAGAACGCTATAAGGCTTGGCTAGTGGCTAAGGGTTACACACAATTAGAAGGAATAAACTACCTTGACACATTCTCTCCTTTAGCAACCACTCAAAATTGGCATCTCAAGCAGTTGAATGCCAATAATGCTTTTCCACATGGTGACCTAAATGAGGATGTTTACATGCTGCCACCACCGGGTGTTGATATAGGAAAAGAAGGCAAAGTTTGCAAGCTTTTGAAGTCACTATATGGGCTGAAGCAAGCCAGTAGGCAATGGTTTGCCAAACAATCTTCTACTTTCAAGGAAGTTAGTTTACTCAATCCTATTTTGATCATTCATTATTCATAAAGAAAACTCTTAATTCTTTTATTGAATTGCTTGTATATGTGGATGACATAATTCTTGCAAGAAATTCATATGCTGAAATCAACACATCACAACATACCTTGACAGAAGTTTCAAAGTGAAGGACCTAGGAGAGCTAAAATTCTTTCTTGGTTTTGAGGTGATTTGGTCTCAGAAGGGAATTCACATCTATCAGAGAAGCTCTTGACCTATTGGGCGACAGTGGATTACGTGGATCAAAGCCTTGCAACACCCCTATGGTAATAAAAATCAAGCAACTATTTGAAGAAGGAGCACTTTTGAAGATATTACTATGTATCAAAGGTTGATTGGAAAGCTAATCTATCTCACAAACAGCAGACCAGACATAAGTTATGCAGTGCAATCATTAAGCCAATTCATCCAAGCTCCAACTAGTCATCATCTCAAAGCAGCACATCATGTTCTAAGGTATATAAAGAAGACACCTGCTTAGGGACTTTTCTTTCCTACAAATTATGAACTTCAACTCAAATATTTTAGTGATTCCGATTAGGCTACTTGTCCCAATACTAGAAGATCCATCACTGGTTTTTGTATCTTCCTAAGATCACCTCTTATCAGCTGGAGGTCAAAGAAGCAAAGTACTGTGTCCAGATCTTCCATTGAAGCAGAATATAGGGCACTTGCCTCTACCACTTGTGAGCTGTAGTGGTTAACCTATCTGTTAAAGGATTTAAATGTGCTCCTTCATGGTGATAATCAATCCGCCAAGCATATAGCCTTCAATCCTAGTTTTCATGAAAGAACCAAACATATTGAAAATTGATTGTTATGTGATGCATGAAAAACTTCAAGGAGAACTATTTCAATTAGTGCCTATATCTACTAAAGAACAACTTGCATATGTGTTTACTAAACTATTAGAGCCTATGATTTTTAATTTTGTTATTTCCAAACTTAATATATTAAATGTACATGAACCAGTTTGAGGGGACTATTAGAATAAGTTGTGATGATTATTTAAATTACAACTGATTTAACCATTTTCTTTTATTTATTTTTTCTTCATTCTCTATTTTTTCTTCATTTTATATATATATATATATATTTATTTATATTTATTGTATTTCATATATAAGAAAATAATAGGATGTTATGTTTTTTTATTGTATAACATATTTGTTGTGTATGTTATGTATTTTATTGTATAACATATTATATTATCTGTATTATTTATTGTTTTTTTCTATTTCTTATTTTTCTTTGTTTCTTGTGATGATTAATGTATTGTTGTTTTCCATATCTTATTGACTCCTTTTAACACTGATCAAAATACGAAAAAGGGTGACAAGTACTTTGAACCACCCGAGACTTTTTCCTAACTAAGAACCATCGTCCATGACTTAACCATTTACCTATATTTTTCTCCACTGTGGCGAGTTAATTCCTTGTATAATTTGCTCTATCATAGATATAGTCATTACCAGACCATTGACCTTAATTTCTTTGATGCAACACAGCAATAGGAAGACATTCATGCACCTGTTTCCCCTCGTCAACACCGACCAGAATAAACACTATTATGCTATGAAATTATTTTTCACTCCACAACTATAGCAAAAATTCTTGTGCATCTAGTCCACACCATCTTATTGAGCGTAATAACTTTGCATATGCTCTTGTTTCGCGAATCTTCATACTTTATATATTTTCGAAATCTCACTATTATAAATGTAGCTTCATAGAAATTAATACATTCCTATTAAATTCATTCTCTCTCAGATTACGTGTTGCATTCTAACTCCTTTAAAACATATTTATAAAAATAATAAATAAAACAACACATATATTTCATTATTAAAGAAGAAAAATTATTTAATCCAATTTAAAATTGAATTTATTAAGAAGAAAAGATGATGAAAGTATAGATAAGATCATGATAAAAAAAGCAATTAGATGAGTTTAATTAATTGAATAAACATAGTAATCTTATATACATATATTGACTTGACTTTTGTAATTAGAATCTACTCATTTTAAAATTAACTTAAGTTTTATCAGAGAATTTATTTTTACTGTTCTTATCTTTCCAAATGTAAAATCTTATTTAATAATTGTAACTTTTTTTTTTTTTTATCTTTTAATCTTTTGTCACATTTTTTTCTTACTTTTTCCTATGAATTTTATCAGAAACAATATTTTTTTTGTTAATATGTGATTACATATTTATGAAACCATACAGTTTCATCACTAACTATAGTTTATAAATTATATAAAAATGATTTAATATTAGACTGGTTTATTTATATTTATTTTTATTTTTATTAATAATTTTTTTAATATGATAAGTTATTTTTTGTTCATATATTCATCTATTTTACTCATTTAAAAATATGCATTTACTTTTGTTGATAGATGAATCCTATTGACTTATTAAATAAGTAATTTACAAAAAATATTTATTTTAAATTAAAACAAACAAATCTTACTTGATTATAGAAATAGCTACACCAATATTTATTTAATAAGTATTTACTTAAATCAAAATTGTGCGACAAATGGTAGTGACTTAACGAATATTCAAATCCTAATTATCACTTTGATTATAAAATAATACATATTAAATGAAAGTAATCATTCTGTAGTTACACTGTTAGTCATTATAACTATCATTAAATAATTTATACCAATATCATGATAAAAAAAAAAATATTTACTTAATTTATACCAATATCATGATAAGTGTCAAGTATTTTTCTTATATGTTATATTTATATTATTTTTTTTAATTTTTTTTACTATAAAAATATACTGTTGAACCATAAATTTGCCAATAAGTACTTAAAGGATCTCCAACTGTAAAGTAAAATAGATTTTTTTTTTTTTTTAGTGAATCCTATTATGTTATATCAACTTTAAAAATTTTAACAATTTTTATGTAACTCATAGCAACAAGGAAGTGGGCTTGGGGATTGGAGGTGTTGGGCTTGCGGAGTTTATAATTTGCTCTTTGGACCAATGTCATTGGGTCCAGCATGCTTGCACTGGGCTCCTACTATTTACACTACTTTTTTTATCTATGCACACCCTTGTTTTCTTTCCTTATTTTTTATTTCTTTTTCAAAAACACCACAACGCTTTGAAACTTCATATTTTAAGAAGTACTTTGAAAATTAATCATAAAGTACTTTTTCTGTTATAATTTTTTTTTACATTCTAAAAACTGCTTAATAAAATTTTATATTTTAATATTTGAGAAAATATATTTTGGAACATTTTTTTTGTTTTCTTAATAATAAAGTTAAAAAATAAAAAGATAAAATGTGTTTTTGTCTTTGTAAAATGTTTTATTTAAATAGTTTTTATAAAATTAATTTTATTAGTTTAATTTTTTAAAATATTAACATATTTGTTTGTTTAATTTTTTAATAGGCTTAAAATTTTGATGGTATAATAGAGATAGTGATATGACATGGTTGATTATAATTTTATTTAAATAAAATATATTTTTAATTATTGTAAAATAGTTTAATTAATATTTTCTATAAAATTATTTATATTAATTTGGTTTCTGTAAAATAAAAAATTTACATGTTAGTTTAGTTTTTATAATTTTTTTTTATGAAATATGAAAAAGCAAAAGGGGTTTCTGTAATAAATTTTTCGGAATAGTGATTATATTAAACTCCACAGTGGTAATTCTAGAATAGAGAAGGAAAAAAACACTCAACATATTAATAACTTTTGATTTTTTTTTTCTTATATGATTAAACGACGTTAGCTTAAATATATTTTTAATTTTTTAAAAATTATATTTTATCTTTGTATTTAAGATTGATTAATTCAATCTATCAATTTTTTAAAAATAGTAATTTTAATCGTTTTTCATATTTAAATTTAACCCTTAATGATAGTTTTTTATTTTAATACAATTAGCAAAGAATTGAATATAATTTTAATTACTATTTATACTTAAATATAATATTTAGTAATATTTATTTAATGTCATAAAATTTATTAAAAAAAACTAAATTTATATATTTTTAAAAATTAAAAAGTTGAATTGATGAATTTTAAAATAAAAAATAGGGAAAACAAGGAAAAGAAATATATTTTATCTATTTTATTTATGACTTTTTTTAATTTTGTGTGAACAATTACTTACGTGAGCAATTTGGTGAAACATAACGTAGACCATAAATGTTGGTGGTAGGTTGCTTACTGGATTTTAAATATATGGCCCACAATTAAAAATAATGGCCGGTTTGTTGGGCTAACAATTCAATTAATGCGTCTACATGGACGAAGCAGATCAAGTCCAAATTCGTGTTCATACCTATTTTATCTTTTCATGCCATTTTTCTATATTTTCATTTTCGAAAAGATACCTTCCCATTATAATAAAAATATCAAATTTTAAAATAAATAATATCACTGTTAAATATTTCACATTAAATAAAAAATAAAGTTTAATTAATATATATATATATATATTATTAAAAGAATCATATTTTTTTTTTTATAAATCAAATTTATAAGTAATATTTAAAATTAATAAAAAATATAATTTTTTTCACAAATTTATCACAAATATTTTATTACCGTAAATTTGTAACTAAAAAATTAGTACAAAATTATTTTTTATTAAATTTTTCTATAAATAAATTTATGAAAATTTTTTTATAAATAAATTTATGAAAAATATTTATAAAAATAAATTTGTAAAAAATATTTAATAAATAATTAATTTTTTTTATAAAAAAAAGTACGTAAAAAATATTTTATAAATAAATAAATGTATTTTTAAAATATATATATATATATATATAAAATAAATTTCATTTTTTAAATTAATTTAAAAAATAATTACATTTCATAATACGTTGACTTTTTTTAATATAATAATTAATTATAAAAATATTATCTTAATAAATTTATATTTAATATTTAAATTTTGGAGTATCATAGCTAGAGGATGATTATGACTTCATTATGATTGCTCTAATAATTTGAAATAATATTTGATAGGGTTTCTTATTTTATTTTTTATTTTCATATGAAAAATATCTTAATTATATTTATTTCTTAATCCAATTTAGTTTCATGTAGTTGTGGTATTTGGGTATTGAATAGCCCCATATTGAATAGTATGAAAAAAAAAGATAAATTATTATTGTTATTTTAGCTTATTATAATTCTGAAGCAACATAAAAAAACTAATCTCGTGCCAGTTTCTATCTTTTGGAAAATTATGAAATGAAAGTGAACTGTGAATAATTGAGTGTCATTTTTCAAAGATAGTGACTTATTATAAAAGCAAATTGATGAACCATTTTCCACTACCTAATATTCATGAACCTTATTATTAAGGTGTGTACGTAATAAACTTAAGATACTTTGAAATACAGAGTACTTGCATTTTTTATAAATTATTTTTTTAATGACGGTAATGCAAAATAAAAAAAAATACTTATTTTAAATTTATAATAAAATAAAAATCTATTTATTTATTATTAATAATATTTAAAATATCATAAAATATAAAATATTTAAAGACATAAAATATTCACTTTATCCAAATAACATTTATTATTTCAAATTTTTATAAAAAATTATAATAAATTAAAAATTATAAAATTATTCATTGATACAAAACTAATTTTTTTAAGCAAAACTTGAAGTTATTGTTCAGTTTTCACATGTATTGTTATCTACTTCCGTATCAAGATACAATCATTGTAATATCAACAAAAATACAAACACAAACAGTAAGGGTAAATCAACGTAAACAAAATCAATAAAAATATATATAATTCATAATTTCATCCTCAGAATTATTTATCTAAATATATTCAGATATTCAAACCATCATAGTCATTCTCAATTACATGCATTCATCACACCCACTCATTCACATACACCTAATATTTTAGACAAACTCTTCCAGAAAAATTATATGGAATTCTTGACCTTTGAGGCTAACACCTAAATATGTTTCCTTGGTTACTAGGACATAAACGAACCCTAAGAGTCTTTCTCACCTTTGAATTGTCCTATCTATTCCCTTTTTCTAATACCGACATGTTAGGGTAACCCCTACATACACATATCAAAGAAATGATGCCTCAATTCACTTAGTGATAAGTGCATTAGAAGTCTCCATCGACCTCTCACAACATGATACTCCTGTCGACATGACTAGAATACCATTAGAAGTTTGGATACCTCATATGATATCTCTAGATTTTCATATGTACACTAAAGTTATACCAAATAGGTGGCAACTATTTGGCTTACATACACAAAAAACACACAACCAATCCAAAAGTTATACAACATACCAAACCAATCTCATTAACATCAACCAATGATGTTTTATTTTCATTAACTCCTTGCCATCACAATTTCATTGACACCACTACCATCATCACAATTCTTTGGTACCTTTGTCATCACAATTCCTGGGCACCTTTGCCATCACAATTCTTTGTGATCCCAGTCATAATTCATAAACATAATTCACATCATCATCACCAATCTCACTTCATAATCCATCACAAATCATAATACATAAATATCAACCGTTCAACACAACTCAATTTCATATTATATTCCAAAAATTTCACAATTATATAAAATATACAATTCAATACTCAATAAATTTCACATCATCATCCACTATATTTTATAAGTATTTAACCTCAATAGTTTATCACAATTTCATTTCTATAACTTGAAATACCAAATCTCACAACCTAAAATCAACAATTCAATTATATAACATTTATATCATTATTTTCCATCATAATCCATATATATAAGCTTTTTTTAATTTAATTTAAAACATTAATAATTTCTCAAAAATAATATATTTTCACTCAAACAAAAATAATTTTGAAAGCATTCGCTTATTCTACACGACCTTTAATCACTAAAAAATTCATATCTTAAGTTTTACAAATTATTTTTGTATAAAATAAAAATCATTGGTTAGATAACATTGAGAGCTATAACTTTTATGAAGGATACTCTTCCAAATTTATAATAAAAATATACCAAAAGGGCTTCATAATTTCGAAACAAATAAATTTCTTGACAACTTGACCTTTAATTAAAAAAAATCATATCTTGAGTTATATATTATTTTTACGTGAAAAAAAATCATTAATTAGATAACATCTACGACTACAACTTTCATGAAGATCACATTTTGAAATTCGAAATGAAAATAAGCCAAAATAGAATCACAATCTTAGAGCGAAACCCAATTCACACTTCCACATCTAATAATCATATAATTCTCATCAATTTCACATAAAAGTACATCAACACATATAATCATCCAATCAATCATGAATAATTCTGCTTAATTAACTTCCCTTACTTCTAATAAAGTTTTCTCCAAATTTAAATGGATGAAGATTAATCTACTCTTCACGCTCTTTCCCCTAGTATTTTCAGATTTTCAAAAAGATAAGAATTGAATGATTTGAAAGAATTGAGAGAATTGTGAGAAGCTTAGAGAAATTAGAGAGAATGAGAAATATGATTTTTTAAAAATAAGAGTAAAATGAGAGGATTATGATTTAATAGACGACTTATAATCTCTAACCTTCCTAATCAAATGGGCTTAAGGTTTACCTAATACGTGACCCTTACAATCTCCCTAACAACAAGAATTTTCGTCCTCGAAATATATACTCCCATTAAAGAGAAAAAAATAATATATAATTTTTACAATTTTCCCAAAAACAAAAATTTTCATCCTCGAAAATTATACTCACCATAAAAGAGAAAGTGATACGATACTCTCATCTCATCTTCCAACTCCTAAGTAGAATCATAGTTCAGGTATTGCATAATACCTTCACCATAGATGATAATTTTATTTGCACAATCAACAAAACATAGTTGAAAGATAATCAGTCCTCACCAAAATAATATTGAGTTGACTAAGACACAAGAATTAATTCAACTACATAAAACATTTATCATACCACAAAATATTCCACAAACACTTAAAGTACACATAAAAATATGGTAAGCAAACATAACAAGAAAACCTATCACATCAACACAAGTACTTAACACAACTAGATGTGTCACTTCTTAATTAAACAACACTCTAAGCTTTCTACCATGAAAGAAACACACCTTTCACTAGATCTCCGAATTTCGTTGTTTCTTCTCCAGGCATACATTCTGCTAACTACTCTAGGTTTCTCTTTACCTCCTCTGGAAGTAAAGTGAGAATCCTCATAAGAAGGCAGTCTATTTCTGTTCCTACAATCCTTGGCCAAATGAACTAGTCTATCACACACAAAACACCTCTTGCTATTGAACTTCCTATCATCAAATGGTGATTTACATTGAGTTGAATAATGTGATCCTCCGCATCTGAAACATGTAATGACTCTTTACTACTGCTGCCTAGGGGCATCTCCCCTATTTTGCTATGGTTTATCATACGGTTTCATCTATTCTTCCCTAGCCTTCCCACCTAAGGATCAACTACCATGAGTCTTGATCACCCTACTAGCCCTATTTTCTAGCCGCTTGACAATTTTGGTCTTCTCGACCAATACAAAAAACTCCTTGATATACATAGGGACTACAGTCCTCTTCAACTCGTACCTAAGACCCTCTTCAAACTTCTTGCACCTCTAGACCTCAGAAGTAGCTTGAAAATAGTACTTGACTAGGTATTCAAACCTAATAGCATAGTTATGCATCAACATGTTTCCCTGTTCTAACTTCAAGAACTCTACCTCTTTCATAAATCTAGTACTATTCGAAAAATATTTTCGAATCAAATAAACACTATATATTTTTATAAAAAAAGAAAAGAAAAAAAAGTTAATTTCGATATGAAAAATTAAAATTTCGAAAAGAATGAACCATTTTTTTAGAATATCAAATTCTTTTTTAGAAATAAAAAGTTCACCTGCAAGAAACCATTTTAAAGCTTTAATAAATATATTTATTATATAAATAAAAAATAAGTATTATACCATATTTATAAATAAAAAATTTACTTAAAATAAATAACATGTAATTTAATTTAATACATGTATCATGCAATGCAATGAAATATTAAAACAATAGTATTCATTTGAGCATATCAATACATCATAAAAGTAATTATATATTAAGTCTTCATAATCATAATATTCGATGACCAAAACTTCTCGTGCTCTCTGATGATGCTTTCATATTACTTATGTATTTCTAAATTACAAATAATTTATAGACGTCAGATGAAATTTCAACCATAGATAATGTGATTCTGAAATAAGTTTTTCATCACACACATATATATATATATATATATATATATATATATATATATATATATATAATATTTATTTTAAAAATAAGAATTAAAGATTTATTTTTTATCATCATTCACTTTTAGTAATTTAAAAGTTAAATATTTTGACTAAGATTATAAAAAATAAATCATTTGATAAAAATATATATTTATATTTATTTTTAAAATAGATACGTTCCTTCTTTAATATATATAAAATTCCTAATTAATATACGAATGGCGGCTGGAGACTAAAACTCTGCTAAAGAACATGTTTCTATTGTTCTTGAAGTGTGAGAAAAAAGATAGGATAAGAAAGTTAACGAATTAGTAACAAATGTTAAATAATATACACTATCATTATTGAATTAATATTCAAATAATAAAATTGATAATATGTCAAACTATAAATATAGTGCTAATCTTAATATGAAAACAAGTGGGTGGCGGCTACTAGAAGGAGAGAGAAACACGACAAGATAAACCAAATAATATATTTAAAGACAAAATGCATATAATGTATGTAAAAAGCGAAATAACTAAAAAATACAATCTTTTTTTTTTGTCAAAATTTCTTGACATAAAATTCTAGATTCATAAAAGCTGTTCTTCAACTTGTGACTTTGTTTATAAGAAGAAACTAAAATAAATTAAGTCTTGACTGAAATTAAAATTTGACCTAATTGTATTTACCCTCCTAAAGTAATACAATCTTACGAATTTTGTCTCCAATGACTGTTTTTGCAAATTTTAATTTGTCTCTTTGAAAAAAATGTCGTAAATTTTAGCATTATTAACTTATTTAAACATAAAATTATTACAATTTACCTTTAATTGTGTTGGTTTAAATAAGTTACAATAAATTTGCAACATTTTGGAAAGGAGACAAAATTGACGAAAGTTTTTACTTTGTGAGATTGTATTCGAAGAAAAATTGTAATTAATTCTTAAATTTTAGTTTATTAGGTAAGTTGTCTAAAGTAATAGAGAATTAGGTCATTTGATTGAGATCACGCAGAAAGTTGAGATTTTAAAAGGAGCACCTTGTAGAAAAAAAAGTCAGAGCACGTAAACAACAACATGTACACGTTTTTTTAATATATAAAATGGAATGAACAATGAAGAATGAAGAACGAAGAATGAACACAGAGAAGATGCAGAAAAAAATGGCTTCAGACCTACAAAAGGAGGAAGAACAAACAAGAAGTTGAGAGATTATTCGGATTGAAGAAGAGGAGCCAGAGAAATCAAAAGTTGAGATTAGTGAAAGGAAATTTCCAGGTTCTTCTTCTTTTTCTTCTGAATTGTTGCATTCGACTATTACAAAATGAAAGTTTATATTGTTAGAGCATGCCGATTCATACAAATGATATAAGCAAACCTAAACGTTTTGGATTATATTTTTCCAGCATTTATGTGAATCAAATTCAACTCGATCAAATTTATATTAGAAGTTGATATTGAACCCAACCCAATTTCATTCATTGATTTCAAGTATTTTTAATTTTAATTTATTATTTCTATATAAAAGATAGTTTTTTTTTTTTTTTTTTTAATTTCAGTTTTTGTTTAATTTGTTTAAATGCATACGTATAGAAAGTTATATCAAAATGCATTAATAAAGAAAAAGTAAAAGTATAGTATTTTCTTTGATAATAAAATAATTTTTATTTTGTAGATTTCATTGACTAATCTATCTCAACATTATATAGATGTGATTGATTTGGTTGGGATTTGATAAAAATATATAAAAATCTAATTCAATCGACTGAAACTATTTTAATTGAATTTGGATAAATGTTTGATAAAACTCAATCTTACCTATGAACATCCCTGTTCTTAGTATCACGCATAAGATCATAATGAATCTTGTCATATCTTTTACAATGTCTTTCTTTTATATCTTAATGTGTTTTAAATATTCACTAAATATGATTTTGAACAAATCTTTGTATAACCATTTTAAGAAAATAATGAGACTAAAAAATGAAAAGAACTTTTCAATAATTTTATTTTGAGGCAAAGAAAAAGATAATATTTAAGGAAAAGATATAAATAGTATCATAGTATAATACAATATTTCAAATGAAAAATAAAGAATACAGTGGACTATTCCAGTATTTCTTACCCAAACAAACCATCAAATCCACCATATTATACGTAACATCAGCACCAATAAACAAACTTAATCAAATATCAACCAACTCAACATTGATAATCAATTCATTTAAACGCATTAAATTTTTTTAATGTTAATTATCAAATAAAAATTATATTAATTAAAAATAAAATAAAATTAATATATATAAAATAGATATAAATCTTATTTGAAGAGTTATTTTATACTGATAGGTTAAATTTAAAAGTTTATTTTTCTTATAATATCAGTTAAAAATCTTATATAAATTAAATTATAAATAAAATGAAATTAATATATATATATATATAAATAAATAAATAAATAAATAAATAAATAAATAAATTAGATATAAATTTCATTTAAGAATTTGTTTCTCTCACTTTGACTTATTTGTCATTATACATGACGAATAAACATTTACCATAATGCATGAGTATAATATTAGGTATTTAGAAATATAACTTCATTTTACCTAAAATTTTAAGGTTAAAAGTTTGTGCGTTTTTCTTACTTATATGCTATTTAATCTTTTTATTTTTACCCAATATGAGATTCTAACTCACTTTAAATTCTAATCTATAATATATTAGTAAACTTTTCAATAAACTAAAATTAACTTATATATAATTTAAAAATAAAAATTTAAATATATTATATGAATCAGAAAAAGGTATAACCTTTTACGAATTTCAACCAACTTTAGGTAAACATAATTGTTTCTAAAATTATTTGAATTATATAATTAATCGATGATAACCGTTTTAGGATGAAATATATATTGAAGATGCACTGAGATTAATTTTTTGTTACATCTATCTGCATAATTAGGTATATACTGAAATACGGATATGCTATGATAGCCAATTTTAGGTTTTCTAATTTTTTTTGATAAATTTATTACCTTAAATATGTTTTTAGTTTCTATGTAATAAGTATTTTTTTTTAATTCTCATAAAATTTTTTCTTCAATTTTATTGCTTAGAAGTTAAAATCACTACTTTTTTTGTCTCTACTATTTTGTAACACTAATTAACAATTTATGTATTTAATGAAATGTTAAGTGATAGAATATATTATACCTCTATTTTTTTTTTTCAAAACCTCTAAACTAAATATTTTTTTACAATACTAAAGTAAATGTTTTATACATACCGAAGACAAATGTTATGAACAAGATTAAAATTTACATATTTTTATAAAAGTAAGAGATTGTATTTTCAAAATTTAATAATAAAAAAAATACACTAACTGTAATCAAAACTCACTCATTTATAAGAATTTAAAATATACATTAATGGCTGAAGGGTTTAAAAAAATATTACACTTATATATAGGTTTGATGTTAATAATTAAATTACTAAATTTTTAACAAGTGTAAATTAATTATTAGTGTTTTATATTTAGAAGCCGAATATATATATTTGATAGTAATTTAATGTAAAAAGTGATTATGAACTTAACTCATTTTCTAAAATCAGTTCAGAAGTGAGGTTTACACCTTATTTATATGGTAATCTAGGCTCAACAATCTTGTTAACCCTGACTCTAATATAATGTAAAAAGTGATTATGAATCTAACTTACTTCAAAATCAATTCAGAAGGTGATGTTTATACCTCGTTTATATAGTATAGTTCTATCTATTTTTAGTGAATGTTAAATTTTTCCAACATGATATTTTGTTTCTATATTTTTTGAGATTAAGAGAAAGTAGAGTAGAGTAGCTTCCAATAATTACCTTTGAAGTTGGAATCTATCATAGTAATAGCCAATAGAAACTCGTTTGGGGACACAAACAAGACAATGTTTGTTGTGCTGTGCTTCTCTAAGTCGTCGAATTGAAGCCACGCAGTACACTTGTCCATCCTTAAATGACTTGTCGGGTTTTGCAAATTTACGATTTCAACTTAAAATCAATACACGTTATTCAAATCTTAAAACCACGTTGTGCATATTTTTATTTATTTATTCCAAATAAACAAAACATAAGAGGAGAAAAATTTGAAGGCATGCTAATGATTTAAAATTCCACAGGTAAGTTATATAATCTCTCTATATATTTTTGGTTTGATTTCAGAGAAATCTACTGAGAAGGGTAGTCTAGTTTAGTGGAACTGCATTTCAGTTGCTGTCAAATGGCTTCTCTTCTTCCACACAAATCACCTGCTCCTGGTGATTATGAAAGTAAAACTAACTCATCAAGAGTTGAAGCCACCACACTGGAGATAGAAGAAGCATGCACTGCTCCAAAAGGGGCCAAAAGAGGAGAGAGTTCAGGTTGGAGTAATGAGAGAGAAGAGGTGGGTATGTGCTTGACATGGAAGGATGTTTGGGTGACTGCTTCTGTGGGAAAGAATGGAAGCAAATCAATTCTGCAGGGTCTCACTGGTTATGCCAAGCCAGGGCAGCTCTTGGCCATAATGGGTCCTTCTGGTTGTGGAAAGTCCACACTTCTTGATGCCTTAGCTGGTAAGTTTCTGTTAAGAACAGATGAAGCTTCTCAAAACTTTCATTGCATGCTTTTCTCAATAACTTCAAACCTAAAGTTTAAGTAGTTGTTTTGTTTGAGAATCAAAGTGTTTGATGTTTTCTCTAGCATGATTTAACAAGATCATTAAGGGCCTCTATATGGAGGATTTTGGTTGGATTTTTCTATGGCTGTTGTTATGGGTTTATGGGTTCTATTGTAGTATCTGTTGTGATTTTTTTTTTCATCATTGTATTCTTTTGTTTTTTCTTAAATAAAAAGACATGGTTGGTCTTTCTCCACCTTTCACCATATAAAAAAAGATCAATGTCTTTATAGCAGCATTATACTCTTGGTTTCCTCTAAAGGAACGTATTTAAACAAACTTGGAAAAGGGATTGTACTTTTTTGTTTTTTTCTACTCTTCCACTGCGAATATTATTCATCATCCTAATGAAAATTATTTCACTCAAACAATCTTTAAATGAAATGAAATTAAACAAATAGTTCTCTCATTCCTTAAAATAACTACTAATTGAGTTACATCATTTCTGTTTTAGTTTACAAATTAATTTTTCGAACTCTAATTTCGAGATGTAATCTCTTTGATTGTGACTGTAAAGTTATATTAATTTAGTGAATCAAGCTATTTATGGGGAAGTTGAGTGTCAAATTAGAAAACCAAAAGTCAAATTCTCCATAAATTTTATAAAGCATTTGAATAGTATTATCTTCACAACTTTCTGTTTCCATATTGAGTATCTTATCTACTTCGCTTTCTTATCATAATTTCCCTCATTTACGCATCAAACGAGAAAGTTTTGCTACCAAAAAAGATCCATTTTACTGTTTTTCACTACAAAGTTCTATTTACGGCCAAATAGATTCATTCTTACAAATGAAATTGTTCCGGAACTGAAGAAAACAAGGAAAAATCAGAAAGCGAAAATCATCATACTCTATGGTGATCTAAGAACTAAACCTTGCCTGCAATATTTGAACTTTTATAGTCTTAGAAAATTTAAATAATGATATGAATTCATATTATAGGGAGATTAGGTTCCAACACAAGCCAAACTGGGGAGATTCTTATCAACGGGAAGAAACAAGCACTAGCATATGGAACCTCAGTACGTACAAAATATAAAATTCATGAAAAAATTGAAATGTTGATTAGTATCAGAAGCAACATGATGAATTAAACATTCTTTGAATCCATGTTGTGATCACAGGCATATGTGACTCAAGATGATACCTTATTGACAACCTTAACGGTTGGAGAAGCAGTGCACTATTCTGCTCAACTCCAATTACCAGACAGCATGTCGAAAGAAGAGAAGAAAGAGAGAGCAGAGTTTACAATCAGAGAAATGGGTCTTCAAGATGCCATTAATACAAGAATTGGAGGATGGGGTGTTAAAGGAATAAGTGGGGGTCAGAAAAGGAGAGTGAGCATTTGCATTGAGATTCTAACACGACCAGGACTTCTCTTCCTTGATGAACCAACTAGTGGACTTGATAGTGCAGCTTCCTATTATGTCATGAAAAGAATCGCTACCCTTGATAAAAGAGATGACATGCACAGAACTGTTATTGCCTCAATCCATCAACCTAGTACTGAAGTTTTTCAACTTTTCCACAACCTTTGTCTTCTATCTTCAGGTAGAACTGTTTACTTTGGACCTGCTTCTGCTGCAAGTGAGGTTAGAGCTAAACTAACCTTTTTTTACATACTACTCTTTTGATCATTTATAATTTTAATGTTCCTAATTTTCCTTTTGCTCAATGTAGTTTTTCGCTTCAAATGGTTTTCCTTGTCCTCCTCTCATGAATCCATCAGATCATTTACTGAAAACCATAAACACTGATTTCGATCAGGTGACTAACTTGACCATGCTCCATGGAATTGGTGCTTTTTTGTATTTCAAATTTTCTCCTCTGCAACATTATTGGAGTCAAAGAATAACTAATTAACACATAGAACTATGATTGAAACGTCTTCTATTTATCAGGACATTGACTTGATTTTAGGAGGGAATGAAACCATACCCACCAAAGAAGTGATTCGGATCCTTGTAAATGCGTACAAGTCATCTGAAATGAACCAAGAAGTTCAGAAAGAAGTAGCAGAATTAACTGAAAAGGTATCATCAATTATGACTAAGTAGATCTCATTCCATGTACCTAAATTTGATCCAAAGTTAATTATATATAATTTATAAAATATTAGTATTAAACTTTCAAGGGTTAATTTGCAGGACACAGGTTCAACAAACAACAAGAGAAAGCATGCTGGCTTCCTTAATCAGTGCTTTGCTCTTACCAGAAGATCCTCCATTAACATGTATCGTGATCTAGGCTATTATTGGTTACGCCTTGGCATATATATTGCATTGGCTATAAGTTTAGCCACTATTTTCTATGATCTGGGTACAAGTCATCGCTCAATTCAGGTAACAGTGGAAAAGTAAAACATAATATAAATGACTCAAATAACTTACTACACATCATTATCTTCTAAATCAGAAATCACTTTTCATTATTTCAGGATAGAGGTTCATTTCTTATGTTTGTATCTTCATTCATAACTTTCATGACAATTGGCGGATTTCCTTCCTTTGTGGAGGATATGAAGGTGATTCAACATTTATTTTGTTATTTCCTCTTCCAAACTTATTTTTTTTATTAGTTCTTAAAAGAGTTAAATTATCTTTTGATAGATCAAATAGTCTTTCTATTAAGCTCATTAAATTAGAATAGTAATTTGACAGAAAGATAAATTTGATCTCAGAAAATATGTAAAAAAAATTGAACTTTTTAAACTTACTAGAACAAACTGACAAAAAACTTAGATGAGACACTAAAATTATGTGTTGTTCTTCTCAAATTTATAAACTAATTCATTTTTGGTTCCTTCCTTGCCATTGGTCCTCCAGGTGTTTGAACGTGAGAGACTAAATGGACATTACAGTGTCACTGCATTTGTGTTTGGGCACACCTTTTCATCAGTCCCATTCTTGTTCTTGGTTTCGATCATTCCTGGATCTATAGCCTATTACCTTCCTGGTCTTCAGAAAGACTTTGGGCACTTTGTATACTTCATCTGTGCTCTCTTTTCTTGCCTAATGTTGGTAGAGAGCCTTATGATGATAGTTGCAAGCATTGTCCCCAACTTTCTAATGGGCATCATAACTGGTGCAGGAATTCAAGGAATGATGATTTTGAGTGGTGGGTTCTTCAGATTACCAAACGATCTTCCAAGGCCATTTTGGAAATACCCAATGTTCTATGTTGCCTTCCATAGATATGCCTACCAAGGATTGTTTAAAAACGAGTTTGAAGGACTGAGATTCGATGCAAATAATGTTGAAGATGGTTCCTACATTACTGGTGAAGAGATTCTAAGAAATACATGGCAAGTAAACATGAGTTACTCAAAGTGGGTTGATCTTGCAATCTTGCTGGGTATGATTATTCTGTATCGAGTTCTCTTCTTGGTTAACATCAAAACTACTGAGAAGCTGAAGCCAATCATTGTATCATTCATGTCATCAAGGCCCTCTCCCGAGCGAACAATACAGATCATGCAGAATCCCAATGGCACTCCTTTAGAAGAAGTTCAAGTTATCGAAAGTTAATGAATCAGGTTGAAGTGTAGGACAAAAAATCATTTTCATATTCGCATAGATATGTGAAAGATCAAGTGATATCTAACTAGTGAATGTATCTTGCTCCAACCAAAGTATATAATAATAACTTCATTTGTATCTTCGTTTATGTGAATGACTACTGCTCTTTAAATTTTTCTGGTACTAAGAGTTAACCTCAAAGATAATAATAATTAACAAAATGTTAAAAAAGCCAACCATTTGAGCCACACAATCATTTTGTGATGGAACAAGATCAGGACAATTTGTGACGGAAAGAGCTCTTACAAAATGTTACTAGTTTGCAACAAAAATATAACAAGTTGTGATGGAAGGAGTGAAAATATCTGTCACAACCTTTGTAGAATCAAATTTTTATGACATATTATTCATCATAAATTTAATTATTAAATAATTTTATAATGAAATTTAATACTGTCTAATTGAATTAAACAAATTTTTATATATTTATTTAAGAGTTATATATATATATATATATATATATATATTTTTTTTAGTAATTATTTTTAATCCTTATATTATAAAAAGAGATTAATTCAGTTCTCAAACTTATAAAAAAGATATTATTTTAATTATTTTATTTATTTTATAAAAATAAATAAATGTTACTGAATATTATGTTTTGATATAAATAATTATTAAAATTATATTTATTTTTTTTTATAAATTTTCTTAAAATAAAAAATTATTATTAAATATTACATTTAAATATAAAAATATTTTTAAGCTAGAGAACTAAATTGATTCATCTAAAAATATAAGGGTTGTGTTTTTTTTCAAAATAAATATAAAAAAAAACATATTAAACTCTTAATTTAAGCACAACCGACCAAACTTAATATTTATCAACATATGCAATTGAAAAGAAAATATATTGATTGAGGGAAAAAAAAAATAAAACCATAAATATAAGATGAAAAGAAAGATAGATTAAGTTTTTAAGATTTTTTTTTTAAATGGGAGAAAATATAAAAATTGCTTTGTTGATACAAATTTCTTAAGAAATTGATTAGGTGCTTAAAATACTTAAATAACCATCAAATCACTTACAACGATAATTTTATTGTAACAAGAACATTCTCACTTCAAACAATTTGATCCAACTTGGGTAGAACCACTTAAAGGAGTAAACAATCACTTAAAATGGGAGATACTACTTGCTTCACTTGAAGTAAGAAGTAAGAAGAAACTTATCTAGTTTTCAGTAAAATACTTGTTCTTTATTATTAAAGAAATTTTTAATAGCCCAAGTCAAATTTTATCACACATATAATTATTTAGTAATAGAATTTGTGATAAACAATATTTCTTTATAAATATTATTTTAAAATATTTTAGTTTCTTTACGAACTAATAAAATTTTTTAAAAGTACTTTTTGTCATAATTTGTGACAATCTTATTCCGTAATAAAATAATAATGTTGTTTAAGATAAAAAAATATTCGCTTAAAGTGAGGTGTGTAATACTTTTTAGATGTTAATTGGAAATTTAAAATGATCCACTTAGAGATCATCAATTCTTATAAAGAGATAACGTTAAGTGCTTAAAGTGATTTTGAGTTGTTTAAAGTGAGATACTACTTAATTTGTTTGGAGTGAAAAGAGATGATCTTTAAATAACAAAGTTCTCATTCAAATAATAAAAATAAAAAACTTTAAATGATAAAGTTGTCACTTAAAGTGATACAATATGTATGGCTATAAACTTGATTAAACTGAATACACCATTTATTTTGTATTTAGTTTTTCCAATACAATTTATTAATAATTTAGTAATGTGAAATTTATGATGAATATAATTTTGTCATTGTGATTAAATAAAATAAAATATTTGTATTGGTTTTAAACTTTAAATTTATGATAAATTTAATCTTTGACAATCAAAATTTATTTAAATCACCACTAAACTTATATAATAAATAAAAAAATTAAATATCATCATAAATATTTTTCTTTAACTATTAAAAGTTCAAGCATAAAAATAAAAAAAAAATATCAATATTTTACATACAAATAAATGTTTTGTATGAAATAAAATAATAAAATATATATAAAGGAGATTAAAAAAGAGAACAACATATAGTAAAAACATAATAACAAATTATTTGTGATATTTTGGTTTATTTCATCTTTTTCTTAAACTTGTGTGAGAGGTTGAAGTTAGACTTGAGCAAATATTTATTTAGAAAAAAATTTATGATAAATTAAATAATTTGTTATTAGAAGAAATGTGAATTTTTTATAAGATAAGGATAATTTTCTTCATACTATTGTTCTCTTTAAATAGGATAGAAATCAAAATTTTTATTTACTCATAGTCATTTTATGTAATCTTATTAGATGAAGTGAAGGAAGAAGGTTTGAAGGTCAAATATTAACCTTCTTTTATCCATGCTTTCAATAATATTATATAGATAAGTCATCATCAGATTTTTTTTAGTGGATAAAGATTATGTTGTTTGGATTAGAATATAAATTTGCATTTTTTTCTTAACTTAGATATAATAAACGATTAAATAATATTTTCATGTAAAATAAAAGTTGAGTTGTAGATAATTCTATTAGCTTTAAAACAAAATAAGAACCAAATTAATAGGAGAAGTACAACATCAAATATTGATTTTAAAATAAAAAAAATTATAGAAAAATAAAAGAAAGTGAGAAAGATATTATGCAAAAATTAAGAGATTTAATAATAATTTTCTATGTGTAAATCTTACATATATATATGTGTGATGATAAATTATGATATGAATGAGATGTTGTGATAATTTGTGTTGTTTTTAGATGCTCTTAATATGAGTTCTTGATGCGCTTTCAAATTATTTATCTATTTTGAGAAGTCTAAATTTGGTTTAGTAAGGTAAAATCCAAGTTACTCTTAGTCATTTTAGAAGTTTAAGTAGATGCTTAGTAGTGTAAATCCAAGTTACGTTTGGTCATTTTAGAATTTTAAACAGAGACTTAATAGTGTGAAAATCTAAGTTATGTTTGGTCATTTAAGATATGTAATGAGTAATGCATTGCATTTATATGATACTTAATTCATTCATACCATCTTGGTGGTAGATGTGATCTATGAAGGAGGCTCTATAATCTTCTACCTTGGTCTTGAAAAAATTAAAGTAGGAAACCTCTCTTCTAAGAGTTGAATGAGAGACAACCATGATCAACTATACTATCTGGATTAGTTCTTGTTACACTCATTCTAGTTGAGAGTGAGTTGTGAAAGTCTTTATGATTCGGTTCATGTACTCTTAAACTATTCATATGCATGTTTCATGTGATTGTACTAAATACATTTAGAGATAAGAACATTAATGCATTTGAGTTAATGAAATAAGTTTCTGATTGAGTATATATTGGTACGTATGATGCGTGCTTAATTTTATCTATTTTTCTTATACGTGTCTATAATATATGTGAAATATATTTTTCACTCTTTTATTTTTTGCTGGTAGTTTATTTGAGTTGAAAACTTTTATATGTGAACATGCATTTGATAAGGATGAAGAGAAATTAGATGATAAAATTTATTTTTCGTATTTCTTTATTTTGTAAGATATTTTGATTAGGTATGTAATTAAGGCAAATAAATTATTTATTTTTATTTTAAAGAAATTATTTTAAACTTTATTATGATTTTATTATTAAAAAATTAATGTGTAAAATTAATTATTATTTTTATTTTTATTTTTATTTAATATGTGAATTATTTTATTTTTATATTTTTATATTTATTAAGTAAAAGTATTTTTACATTTTTTTATAAGGTAAAGATTGAAAATATTTTTTTTGTAAAATATAGTTTTAATAAAATTAATTAATATATTTAATATTTAGGCTTTTTGTGCTTTTCTTTTACAACATGCGATTAAAGTTTCTTCTTTTATATTTTATTTATTTCTTCTACGTTAACAAACAGGTCGCATTTGTGATAGCTTCTTTCTTGGTTTATGTTTTCATTTGAAAGACATGCGGGTCAATTATAAAGAATGTTTCAAAATTAAAGTAGACAACATCACAAATAATCGCCTCCTCTTATTTAATACACCTATAATTTTTTTCTAGAAACATGTTATTCCACTATAATGCTTCAATATTTATTTTTCTCATGAAAAATTATATAAAAAATTATGAAAAAATTACGTTTTATTTTTCACGCATTTTTTTAAAAAAATTACTTTTATTCTTTTTATCATGAAAAAAATTTTATATTAACTTAAAAAATAAATGAAATTATATAATATATAATATATAAGTATAATATAAATTGAGTTATAAATAAAATATAAATTTTATCTTTTAAATTAATATTAGAATAATTTAAATATCATAATTATTTTTGTAATTAAGACGGTTGAGAATTTTGAGGATGTGGATGAGGGCGCACATAGGTGATATAATTGCTCCATCTGAAGAAGAAGACCAATTCAAACTTTTCATCTCATTATTAATTGCGTCACACATTTCAATTTCTCAATAATAATGTTATCCACAACATTGGCAGATTCAGATACCTAACCCATCTAAATGCTTCACTATTTTCAAGGAATAATTCATAGAATAAATCACACTCACAATAATTCGAAATAAATTAATATATGAATTAATGAATGACAACATAAAAATATACTTCACTCTTTTATAGAAAAAAAATAGGCATTTAAATTGGCAAGTATTTGGTAAACTTTTCTATTTAGAGAAATTTTGAGGGTGAGAGAAATAAATTTTGTTTATTAAAACCACCTTCAATAATTAAAACTTGTTCTTGTTCTGTATTTTAATCACTAAAACAATAATATTATTTAATTATAAAATATTTTTTACGAATTTTTTTATTAAAAAAAATTATTACTTATTAATATTTTTATAAAATTTTTTTATAAATTTTTATGATAACAAATTCTTTATTAATTTATTCTTAAAATAATTTCTATAAATATTTTATGAAAAAAATATTTTATTAATTTTTTATCTACAAATTTATGATAATAAATTTTTTATATAAATTTATGAAAAAAATTATATTTTTATTATTAAATTTAAATATTATATATAAATTTATTTAATAAAAAATATAACTTTTTTTAATGAATTGAAATAGATAACTAAAATTTATTTTGATTATCTAATTAAAAGAAAATTATCTCATAACTCATTAAATATTATTTGTATAATAAGAAATATTTACTTCAAATAAGTTTATATTATAAAATATTTATTAATAGCTATATTTTTTTTATATAATAAATTTATTAGATAAATAATACTTTTTTTATATATTTAATAATGAGAATGGATTAAATTTAAAATTTATAAATTAGTTTGTTGAATAAATTTTTTTATTGAACATATTAATAAAATTTATTTCATATAAATATTAACCTAATTTTTGTTAATTATAGGGAATAAAATTTCTACTGGAAGGATAGTAGATTTTGCAACAAATGGAACTAGGTTAAAAGTTAGAAGGAATCAAATATAAAAAATACACTTCATTTAAAAATATATAACATTATTTTTTTAAAGATAATAATCGACACTAATTAAAGACCAAATTTGTTGTTAAAATTTTAAACAGTAATATATTTTGAATAGTTTAATTTAGAATAAAATCTCATGAAATCTTACATATGACAATAAGATAAAAATGGGTTAGTATGAACAAATTATCAATATAGTGTGTCAGGGTGTTATTAACAAGGGAAAATAAATAAATTTTCATTATTAAATTAATATTAAAAATTCATAAAATTATTTGATTTTAAATATAATTTAATGTAAATTTTAAATAATACTAAGAAATCATAAAATCAAAATAATAAATAAAAGACGAATATGGACCCCTCCACTGGAATAATAATATTCTGTCGGTAACCAGTTTACCTAAATGCATATTCATTATTTGTATATTAAAAAAAATCTATATTATAGTTTATAAGATTCGATTTTGTTAAATAAACCACAGAATTCAAATTTTATGAATAAAAGATATAATTAAAAAATATCTTAATTATAGGTTAGTCAGATTTTTTAATAAAGATGAATAATAAATAAAATCAATAAATATTTCGTATATTAATTTCATTATATATATATATAATAATTGTTTGTTTTTTATTTTTTTATTCTTTTATTCACCTTCACGTAATACAGTTATTCGATAAAATCCAACATATTAAAACTCTTTGGTCAAAACATAACACTTTTCTAAATCCAAGAAGTTGCTTAGATTTTTTATTTAAAAAGGTATATTTTTTTTCTTCATATATACTTTTTCATTACTCATCACATGTTTCACCAACTACATTTTTTCTCTTTTCCTTTAGTTTTTTCTATATTCTAAAAATGGGTGTCCATGCATTAATTAATTTTTCACTAATATAAGTCAAAAAATTTCATTAAAAAATATACATATTTAATGATAGCTTTAAACTATTTAATCCAATTATGAAGATTTGTTTGATAATTGAAAAAAAAATTGATCTTTTACAGAATATATATATATATATATATCACTATTATAAGTAACATGACTTTATACTATAAAAATAAGAGAAACCATATATAAAGGACCAATACAAAGAATGGATTTCAAAATATATTTTTATATATAAAAATAAGAAAATAAAATTTTTTTGGGGTCATAATATTCCATGCTCCTTGACTTTGTCTCTGCTTGTCAACATCTATGTAATTTATGGTTGATAATAATAATTAGCCACAAAAATATTTAAAATCTTGTCGATAAAATGAGGTTACAAAATCTTTAGAGCATTTTCAAAATAACATATTTTATGTGGTCTTTATTATATCATATTATTTTTAAATAATATTTTAATTTTATTTTAATAGAATTTTTTTAAAATTAAAAAAAAAATCATATAATTATTGATTTTAATATTTATTATTCTGAAAGAAATAAACTTTTTATTCCCAATAACCATTAACTTACAAAAATTAAATATACACAAATCAATTTTAATAAAAAAATTTAAAAAAAAATCATCAACTTAAGAAATAAAAAAAAGTATATATATTATTAGAGTACTCTTAATACTTTGTTTCATTAAATTCAACTTCAATTGTATGGAACCAAGTATTTGTTTAAAGATAAAAGTAGTCATTCTACTGTCAATTTGGTTAAATTATTTATGAAATTTTAAAGAAGTAACTAAATTACTTTTTAATTAAGTTATTGATCATGTAATTACTTTAAACCGAGTCTCTAATATTTAAAATTTTTTTTGCAATCAGCGTGTCGATTTTAAATTGTTAAAAAGTAATTATGACCATTTTTATTTAAGGGATAAATTAGACGAAAATTTAGGAACCTATTTAAAAATTCATATAATATTTTAATTTCTTAATGAATAATTATTTTTTTTTATTAATATAGTAAATTTTGCCTACACATTTTCGTTCTTCTTCTAGGATGATTTTAAATTTGTATAAAATTATAAATTTAAGGATATCTATATATAAATATTTATGAAATTCATAATTGTACTTAAAGGGCTGAATATATTTTCTGTTATTCTCCAGTCTCCTTCTCGATCCGTTCCTAACTCTTTCAGGACCGTATAGGGGTACCTACGTTCATATTTCGACTATACAGTATAGACATAGTTTAGAATTATGTTAAGAGTGAGAGTGAATATTATCTGGATTAGGTATATCAATTTATAATATAAAATAATACAGAATTACCTCTAGGAGTGGGGTTTTAACTATGAGATCTATTGTAATTGTTTATTCCCATTCTGGGATTAACAACAAATCTTTAATAATAATAACGGATTTAAATATACCAGATTTATTCTAGATATAACGAAATTTCTTATTTCTTTCTCTTCAAGTCAGGGCTGAAGTCATCCTAACCTACAAGAATCTTAGCTAGAGAATATCCAGTACAATAATTAAACTAAATGATGTAGGTTTTGGTTTATGTCTTCCTTGCTTTTGCAAACAGCTATATTTCTTTATTTTGATAAATTATTAGCATGCCATAATTGATGTATGTTTCCTTGATGTATCATCCTAATTACTATTATATTTATTATAATGATGTTTTATATATCAATTTTGGTAAAAGAAATTTAAATAAAAAAATTATTTATTTTATGGTATTTATGTAAAATATTAAAATCAAATAAAAATATTTTGAAAAACTAAGTTAATTGATGAAAATGTTTTTATTTGTAATAAAAAAAATAGTTGAAATGTAAAAAGTACTAAAAAGAAATATGTTTAGACAAATATTGTCATAAACTCTTTTAAAAGAGAGAAAATTTAAAAATAGTCTTATTACGACCAATTAACTGAATCTGTTTCACGATCGACTAATTGAGTTTGTTTCACCTCAGTATCACCTTCAAGCTATTCATAGTCAATATCACATTAAGGTAGTAGTCCTATCTAGCTGTCTTTTCAAAGTAGTTGACGAAACCTCCATCGACCTCTCACCACATGTGATCTCAATCTATATGATTTTAATCCACATTGAGATTTGGACACCTTATGACATATCCCTAAACCCATATACACTAAACTATCATGTGCCACACTCCATTCATAATAATAACTCTCCCTTTAAACATACACGACCTCATGCTCACTTTCATGCTCATAATTCTCAAATCACATCACATTTATCATCCATCAATACATTATACTTTAAATCTCTTTCAACATCATTTTTCTTAAAAGGGCAATGTACTCAATGGATTGAGACCAGAGGGTAGTTCCAACATTGGGACAAATCCGCTTAGTGTGGTGTTAATGTGCTCATTATAGCGGAATTCGCTTATCAGATCTTGCTATGCTCAAAGGATCTTGTTATGCTTAACAGATCTTGTTGCACTTAGTGGATTAAAACTCAAGAACACCCTTAACCCCTCGAGCCCAATCCGCTCAGCGCACAAAGCCTATGTTCAACAAATTATATACAACAACCAGTTATGCAGAAGATTCAATTCATATCCAAAACCCAATTCATCAACCTGGGACTAAGTTTACACTTCAAATCAATCCCAAATCAATTATCAAAACATATTTTTCTTAAAATGTAATGATTGGGGTCTAAGAATATGAATTAACCCTTCCACAAGACAAGTCCAACAAAAACATGCCAAAAATATCATTTCATCAACTCAGTCACACATCCACATTTACATTCTAGTACACAAAATATACCTATAATACCATGCCAAGACTTAAACAAACAAATAAAGCTATGCAATTAGAATCATTTTATCATTCCAACTCATGTAATTTCAATTCAACACAGGAACACTCAATCAAGAAGCATTAAAATAAAAAAACACCCAAATTTGGACATCTACAAAACAAATTTCAATACGCTACTAACTCAACAAATCAGATTAATAGGAAGATTCATTAACCAAATCAACCACATTACTAGGAGCCCACACTAACATATAACCAATTGGGAGCAAGAAATGACACATGCACAAACCCTAGAAATCCCAAAACAACCACCCCTTTCTAACCCTTAAGGTAAAATAGAGCACATAAAACTTATCCCAAATGAAGATTTCAATTGGTCCAAGGTGCTCTACTCTTCAAGGGCTTCACAATGGTGTACTTGGATCTTAAAAGGGATGAAGGAGGAGGAAGAAAAGTTAGAGATAAGGTAGAGGGCTTAGAGAGAAAAGAGTTTTAGAGAGATAGTACATTTAAAATAATGAAAGTTGGAAGGTTTAGTTTTTCTATTTATAGTTCTTTTTAAAAATTTACAAAACACTTTTATCCTTCACCACTTAAGCACCTGTCTCACTAGGACTAGCTTACACTGGGTCCTTACAACATATGTTTACAAAAATATATAATTAATAAATAGTAAATTTAAATATAGTCTATAAAGAGGTTATTACTTTTCTTGCTTAATTGAAAAATCTTCAATTCTTACGTGTACAATGATCGTCATCAAAGCTTATATCCTCCCCAAATGGATTAGTAGTAGAACAAATCTCCTTTGTGCTGACTTTATTAAGAACAACTACTTCAATTGGTGTTGTAGCAACATTTTATTGTAAGCACCCTAAGGAATACATCCTCTAGTGGAACTATTGCTAGAGTCTCTAAATGATCATCTCTAGCATTTCCTCTCTAAGTTCCTTCCTTAGTCCCTCTCTAATCTTATCCCTTACTTCGTCCATAATTTATTGTCTCAAGGTATCCAAGTGCTCCAAGCTAGGGACACCAAAGGAGGAGTGAGTCGAGCATGATGGTGCTACAAAGTAAGATCTAATACTAACACTATATCTGACAGTATGAACTCGACTAAATTGCTCAGGTCACTAAATGATAATAGTTAGTATATCTTCATGACCATGAGAAATAAAACTACTTTGGACACTTTTCTCAACTAAAGAATCCTATAATACAAATAAATTACGCTAAATTACATGTCTTTTATAAGCAACACTAAAAATTTAATGAAAAAATCTAGTTACTTACAATTCGCTCAACCAATCGTTGTGAGTCCTCAGGTTTATGAGTCCAATTTTTTAAGTTGACCCTACTTCTATTTTTCATGGCGGGAGGTGACACAGGTTGAAAGGTAGAAGCATCTCAAGAAGATGAAGATCATGTTTTTTCTTTCTCCATTATCATTGCTTGCTCATGCTTTCGTTAACAACCACAAGAAAATAAGTTTGGGGTTTGGTGTGTTTGAATACTTGTATTTTCTTCCTAACATCCTATAAAAACACAATTTACTAATTTGCCAATTTTTATCCAAGTGAGTTTCGGCAAACTTTACCCAAGTGTCATCTTATTGTCAACAAGTCTGAGTGACAAAAACCTTAACCTAATATAGCACTTCAACTAGATTTTTTAGTAGTTAAGTCCGAAGTGAAAGGTAGTAATTAATTATCAATCGTTTTCTTGTTACAAGATGAAAGTAAAGATATTAGTAATAATTTTCATAAGTATTATAAACATAGATGTACATTATAAGTTAATAAATATATATACAAATACATATATATATATATATATATATATATATATTCTCTCATCATGGTCTTTCCAAGTGATATATAAATCATCAACAACATAATCCTCATCAATTTGAACAATGATTATTAATGCACGGGTGTGACAAATGTCAAGATTGTATTATTCATCTTCATGAACAAAATCTTGTTTCTCTCCATGAAAAATAATTGACCAATTTTTGGAGGTTGGATCTTTCTATAAAACACTTGTGAAGCTTGATGTGCCATGATAAATAGTTTATTTTAATATCCTATTTTTAGAAAATCAATGTCATTCTTGGTTTGACTTTCATACCACTCTTACTATCAACCCCTTTACATTTAAATAAAAGAATTGAAAACTCATTATAATTAATAACCCAAATGTTCTCAATGGTGTAACATCCTATATTTTTTTAGAATATATATATATAATTATTTGATTTAAATAATATATTTAATTAGATTTAGAAAATGAAATAAAATAGTTTATAAAATATAACAAAATTAGGTGAAAATATATTGTGAGGTTATTAAAGATAATGCGAGGTTGTTGATATTCTAAAAAGATAATGTAAAGTTATTAATATTTTTAAAGATATTATTAGTTGGATTTAATCTTTAGAAACATGAATCTATCTATATAAATATGTGTTAAACCCTATTTATTTTTCATTTCAAATTTTTCCTAACGTTTGAAAAAAATCTTAGAGGAGGCAATACGTGAAGAGTTGGGAGCATAGCATCTCAAGGCGTTGTGGAGCATAGCATCTCAAGGCGTCACGAGATCTAGCATCTAATACATCGCGTATCTTCATTCGAGGTAAGAGGGAGAGTGAGAAATGTCTCATATATGGGTACTGATGGGAGTTTTGGGTAGAGAGGCAACTCTTAAGCCTCAATAAGAGTTTGTTTGTTTTGAGGTAACCATAAGCCGTCAATATAATTTTGGATGAATTATGATTCATGGTATTTTTAGTATATTTATAAACTTTATATCATATTAATGAAAAATCATGTTAATTAAGTGTTTAGGTTTGAATTTGTCATTAAGATGTGTGAGAGTATATTAGATTGACTTAAAGATATTTCACTTTGTGGTTATGAATATATTTTGGTAAGTTTTATTACGAATTTGCGAAAGAGATCTTTATCAAAGTTGTAACCCTAGATGTTAGGTAACCAATGACGTTTATTTCGTTCATAAATAATTGGTATAACGAAAGATATGATTTTTTGAGTGATTAAAAATTATGTTGTCAAGATTAGAACAAAAGTTTTCGTTTTTTTTTAATTTAAGAATAATAAACGATGAAATCATATTTTGAGGTTACAATGAAAATTGTAGATAATTTTGTTAGCTTTAAAACAAAATAAGAATCAAATTAGTAGGATAATTATAAGATTAAATATTGATTTTACAATGAAGAAAGGTCATAGAAGAATAGAAAAAATAAGAAAGATATATTTAATTTAAGTGATGATCTTGTATGTATATAAGTGAAGATATATCTTTAATATAGGTAATGATAATTTATTATAGGAATAAGATATTGTGAAAATTTTGGTTGAATTTTGAGATGACCATGATATGAGTTTTTGAGTTGTTTGCGAGTAAATTATATGAAAAGTTTAAACTTTGATTTAACGTGTGAAATCTAAGTTATATTTGATTATTTGAGAAGTTTAAACAAAGATTTAGTTATATGAAATTTCAAATTATACTTAGTCATTTGAGAATTTTAAACATAAACTTAACTGTGTGAAACTCCAAATTATACTTAATCATTTGAGAAGTTTAAGTAGATATATAATAGTGTGAAATTATAGACGATTAATGAATCAGCATGTACAAATTATCTAGCGTGTAAGGGTGTTACTAAAAAGGGGAAATAAATAAATTTTAATTATTAAATTAATATAAAAAATTCATAAAATTATTTCATCGTAAATATAATTTTATGTAAATTTTAAATAATACTAAGAAATAATAAAATCAAAATAATAATTAAAAGACGAATATGGAGCCTCTATTGGAATAATAATAATTCTGTTGGTGACCAGTTTACATCACTGGATATTCATTATTCATTATGTGTATATGAAAAAAATCCATAATATAGTTTAGAGATTCGATTTTGTTATATAAACCATAGAATTCAAATTTTATGAATAAAAAATATGATTAAAAAATATATTAAGTATTTCGTATGTTAATTTCATTTTATACATATAAAAAATAATTATTTGTTTTCTTTAGATCTTTTACGTAAGGCACACCCTTCCCTCTTATACATTTTATCCCTATTTTTTTTTTTTTTTTCACTTTCACATAATACAGTTATTCGATAAAATCCAACATTCCAAAACATTAAAACTCTTTGGTCAAAACATAACACTTTTCTGCTTCAATTAGAAAAGAAGAAAAATATTCATAACCATCAAATTATCTTGCAAAAATCCAAGAAGTTGCTTAGATTTTTTATTAAAGAAGATTTTTATTTTCTTCATATATACTTTTTCATTATTCATCACATATACTTTTTCATTACTCATCACATGTTTCACCAACTATATTTTTTCTCTTTTCCTTTAGTTTTTCCTATATTCTAAAAATGGGTGTCCATGCATTAATTAATTTTTCATTGATATAAGTAAAAATTTTCATTAAAAAATATACATATTTAATGATAGCTTTAAACTATTTAATCAATTATGAAGACTTAAATTGAAGATTTGGTTGATAATTGAAAAAGAAAAATGATCTTTTACATGAACAAATATATATTTCACATAACATGACTAATACAAGAATAAATGTCAAAATATAATTTTTATATAAAAATATTACATTATCTAAAAATATAATTAAATTAATATATATATATATATATAAATAAATAAATATTGCTATCTTAGTTTATTTAATTGATTTTATAAGAATGAATTAATTTTTAAATTCATTTTTAATATTATATAAAACTAGAATATAAAAATTTTGAAATTCATAATATTCCATGCTCCTTGATTGATAATAATAATTAGCCACAAAAATATTCAACATCTTGTCGGGAAAATGAGATTACAAACTCTTTAGAGAATTTTCAAAATAATATATTTTATGTGGTCTTTATTATATCATATTATTTTTAAATAATATTTCAATTTTATTTTAATATAAATTTTTAAAAATTAAAAAAAATCATATAATTATTGATTTTAATATTTATTATTTTGAAAGAAATAAACTTTTTATTCTCAATAACCATTAACTTACAAAAATTAAATATACACAAATCAATTTTAATAAAAAGAATTAAAAAAAAAAATCATCATCTTAAGAAATTAAAAAAAATAAAATTATTAGAGATACTTTTAATACTTTGTTTCATTAAATTCAACTTCAATTGTATGGAACCAAGTATTTGTTTAAAGATAAAAGTCATTCTTATCAACTGTCAATTTGGTAAAATTATTTATGAAATTTTAAAAAGTAACTAAATTACTTTTTAATTAAGTTATTGATCATATAATTACTTTAAACTGAGTCTCTAATATTTTTAAATTTTTTTGAAATCAGCATGTCGATTTTAAATTGTTAAAAAGTAATTTTATGACCATTTTTATTTAAGGGATAAATTAGACGAAAATTTAGGAACCTATTTAAAAATTTATGTAATATTTTAATTTTTTATAAATTATTATTATTTTTTGTATTAATATAGTAAATTTTGCCTATATTTTTCGTTCTTCTTCTAGGATGCTTTTAAATTTGTATAAAATTATAAATATAAGAATATCTATATATAAATATTTATGAAATTCATAATTAAACTAAATGATATAGGTTTTGGTTTATCTTTCGCTTTTGCAAACAGCTATATTTCTTTATTTTAAAAAATTATTAGCATGCCATAATTGATGTATGTCTCCCTTGATGAATTACAATTATATTTATTATAGTGATGTTTTTCATATCAATTTTGGTAAAATAAATTTAAATAAAAAAAATTATTTATTCTATGGTATTACTGTAAAATATTAAAACCAAATAAAAATATTTTGAAAGACTAAGTTAATTGATGAAAATGTTTTTATTTGTAATAAAAAAAAATAGTTGAAATTAAAAGTACTTAAAAAAATATGATTGGACAAATATTGTCATAAACTTTTCTGAAAGAGAAAATTTAAAATAGTTTTATCACTTTCGGATCAACTAACTGAGTTTGTTTCACAATCGACTAACTGAGTTTGTTTTACCTCAGTGTCATCCCCATGCGGTTCATAGTCAACACCACATCAAGGTAGTCCCATCTAGATGTCTTTTCAAAACTGTTGACGAGACCTCCATCGACCTCTCATCACATGTGATCTCAGTCTATATGACTTTAATTTACATTGAGGTCTGGATACCTTATGACATATCCCTAAACCCATATACACTAAACTACCACGTGCTACACTCCATTCTTATTAATAACTCTCCCTTTAAACATACACGACCTCATGCCTACTTTCATGCTCATAATTCTCAAATAACGTCACATTTATCATCCATCAACACAATATACTTTAAATCTCTTTCAACATCATTTTTCTTAAAAGGACAATGTGCTGAGCAAAATTCAGTTTCGCTTAATGGATTGAGTCCAACTGGTAGTCCCAACACTGGGACAAATCCGCTCAGTGTGGTGTAAATGCACTCACAGTAGCAAAATCCGCTTAGTAGATCTTGTTGCGCTCAGAGGATCTAGCTACACTTAGTGGATCTTGCTATGCTCAACGGATCTTGCTGCACTTAGTGGATTAAAACCCGAGAGTACTGTTAACCCGTAGAGCCCAATTTGCTCCGCGCACAAGGCCTAGTTCAGCGAATTATATGCAACAGCCAGTTATGCAGAATACTCAATTCATATCCTAGACCCAATTCATCAACCTGGGACTAAGTTTACATTTCAAATCAGTCCCAAATCTATTATTAAAACTTATTTTTCTTAAAACGTAATGATTGGGTCTAAGAATATGAATTAACCCTTCCACAAGACAAGTCCTACAAAAACATGCCAAAAATATCATTTCATCAACTCAGTTACACATCCATATTTACATTCCAGTACACAAATCTACCTATAATACCATGCCAGGACTTAAACAAACAAACCAAGCTCTGCAATCAGGATCAATTTCTTTATTCCAACTCATGTAATTTCAATTCAACATAGGAACACTCAATCAAGAAGCATTAAAATCATCAAACACCCAAATTTGGACATTTACAAAACAAATTTCAATACCCTGCTAACTCAAAAAATCAGATTAATAAGAGTGAGTCGAGCATGATGGTGCTCCAAAGTAAGATCTAATAATAACACTATATCTAACAATATGAACTCGACTAAATTACTTAGGCCACCGAATGACAACAGTTAGTATATCTTCATGACCATGAGAAATAAAACTACCTTGGGCACTTTCCTCAACTAAAGAATCCTATTGTAACATCCCAATTTTTGAGAAAAAAAAATGTATAATAAATATATATATATATATTTGTAACTTAATTATTTAGTTAAATAATTATAATTGGGTTTACAAGATAAAATAAAATATTTTCTGAAATAAAATATTGGATTAGTGGTTATAAATAGATATTGTGAAATTATTAATATTTTATCAGATATTATGATCAGATTAATAGTATTTTAAAATATATGAGATTATTATAAAAGATATATCAGAAGATTATTAATATATTAAAGATATTGTGAGATTATTGATAAAAGATAATTTTGTTAATATTTGGAAAGATATTATTAATCGAATCTGTTCTTCAAAACCCCGACTCTACCTATATAAATAGGCGTCAGACCCTCTCTATTTTTCATTCCAAATTTTCCTAACCTTTGGGAAAAGTCTCAAAGGAGACGACTAGGGGCGATACGTGACGAATTAGGAGCATAGCGTCTCGAGACGTCACGTAGTATATTGCGGAGCGTAGCATACAAGACGTCTTTATTCGAGGTAAGAGGGGGAGTGGGGAATGTCTCACATATGGGATGCATATGAGGATTTTGGGTAGAGAGGCAACCCCTAAGCCTCATAGGATTGTTTATTTTGAGGCAACCATAAGTCCCCAATATGATTTTGAGGGGATTATGCTTTCATGGTATTTTAGGGTATTGATAAAATTTATTCTATATTTATAAAAGTTGTTTTTTTATAAATTATTATAAATTGTTGTTTTTATAAATTATTATGAGTTGTTATGTTTATAAATTATTATAAGTTGTTGTTTTTATTATAAGTTGTTGTCTTGGTGTATATATAAACAAGGTATATAGGCTGGAAACCAGTTTTTAACATCCCTTCGTTTGAAGGTCTAAGATGCATTCTGCTATAACAACGCCACGTACCACTTTTCTTACTCATAGTTTTCTTCTTTTACAACAACATTTAAATATAACTGGAGATACTGGTTGAAATGTGATAAAAAGTTATAGTTAAACTATTTAGTATGTGATGTGTGATTTGGTGATGTATTGTGATTGTAATTGGATTGTGAAATGTGATATTGTGAAAATTTCAGTAGAGTATTGAGAGACTCATGAGTTATTGCGTTGTTTGCTAGTTTGTGGTGTGTTTTGAGAAGTCTAAGCGATGACTAGCAGTGTGAAAATCCAAGTTATTCTTGGTCATTTGTGAAGTCTAAGCAGAGGCTTAGCAGCGTTAAAATCCAAGTTATGCTTGGTCATTCGAGATGTGTTATGCATTTGTGTGTTGCATTTGTGTGATCATATTTCATTCATTCATTCATACTTTTGTTGGGGGTAGATGCGATCTATGAAGGAGGGTCTTTATGGTCTTCTACCTTGACCTTGGGGATTTTAGAGTAGGGAACCCCTCATTTGAGAGTTGAAATGAGGGGCCACCACGGCCGGCTATACTATCCCGACTGGCTCCTGTTAGACTCGTTCTAGTGAGAATGGATTGATAGGGTCCTTAGATCCGGTCCATGTCCTCCTGGACTACTCATTTGTGTTTGCGTTGCGATGGTACCACATGCATTTAGAGATAAGAGCATAAGAGCATTAAAGCATTTGAGTTTGTGACTGAGTGTGTATTGATGTGTGTGATGCCTGTTGTGTGTGTGATGTGTGTGATTAGTCTACCTATTTTTCTTATATGTACCTAACATATGTGAGATATATTTCTCACTCTTCTATTTGTGTGGTTGGTGTTTTGTTTGGGTTAAATGTTCTTATAGGTGAACATGTCGGTGATAAGGACAAAGAAGAGTTGAATGAGAAAGCTAAGTCTCCTAAGCCTTGATTTCGTAAGTGCTCTGATTAGGTGGGAAGTCGGGGAATAGGAAGATTATTTATTTTAAAGAAGTATATTTAAAGTTTATTATGTTTTGTTAATAAGAACTTATAAAGGCTATGCCAACGCCTAGTAATATTTTATTTTCTATATCTTCAAAGAGTTATTATTGTAACTGGATATACAGTGGTGGTGTGAAAGTGTATGTCTAGAAAAGTTCTGGCTAGGAAAGATTTGGTATTTAAGAGTGTCCGTTAGTGACCAACCTCTCTTTCCAAGTATAGATAGAAAAAAAAAAGAGGGGACCCAAATCAAAAAATGAAATATAAAAAAAAAAAAAAGAAGGACCCAAATTGAAGGAACCTTGGCCCAAAAGAAATAACCTAATTTTAACCTAAGGTAACCCTAAAAGTAAAAGGATGGGCAGTGATAAAAGGGTTGGTGGCTGTAAAAATTAGAGGAGAAGACACAGAAAAGGGGCACACGAAAAAGAGGAGAGAAAAAAAGAGGAGAAAGGAAAGGAGAAGAGGAGAAGAGGCAGGAGATTGAGGTAGGTATTATCTCTAGTATTTTTTTTATGCTTTTATGATTACTGTTGTGCACGTTTTTGTTGTTGCATTTTTTTGGTTTCTGGAGTGTGTTGTGGGTCACAACTTCATAACGTTAAAACATGCCTAAACATGTCTTGCCCTCCTCTGTTCCCGTAGCATTTAGCTTCTCACAAAAACCATTTCACTCCTCCCAAGTGTGCTTGTAACACAATGGCAAAGGCATCCATGAATCTATACCCCTCTTTCCCATTCACGAACAAAACCCTTTCTCTTGCTCTCTCCTCTTTCTCTCTCCTCACACCAAACCACACCAGCCTCCTCCCTTCATCTCCTTGCTTTCTTATTTGTGAACCACTTTTGTCCCTTCCTTTTAATCTCCATCTCTTACCTCTTTTCTACTCCCTCAGATTCGTCAGCCAGCCACTCCTATGACTGTGATCAACCCCCCCACATTCCCACCATTACTCACCATCACATATCCAACACCCCACCTGAAGAAGAGTCCCTGCCCACTGGACAAACCAACCTTTCCCACATAGTCTTTGGCATAGGGGCTTCAGCCAAGCTTCGGAAATAGAGAAAAGAGTACACCAAGATGTGGTGGAGACCCAATGAGATGCGTGGAGTTGTGTGGTTGGAGCAGAAGGTGAAAAGTGAACCTGGGAATGGGGATGGGAATTCCTTGCCCCTAGTTTGTGATGTGGGATGATGACACCGCTTGTATGGCAGAAAATTTGTTAAAGGTTTTGCAGAAGTATGACCATAATCAATCTATTACATTAAGAGTTCTTCAGACAATCACTTGCAAAATATATATATTTTTCTTATAATATGACTTACAAAGATGGTGCAGGATGCGTACGGCAATGCCTCTTTCTTTTTCTTTTTTTTATTGTTTTTATTATTATCGTTTTATTTATTTATTATTTTTTGTTATTATAATTTATTTATTTATTTATTTTATTTTAGTTTATTTTATTTTATATATATATATGTTTTTTCTTTTCTTTCATTTTTTTCATTTTATTATTTATTTATTTTTACTTATTTTTTTTTATTTTTTATTTTTTTACTTTTTTTTAAAAAATCTTGACCATTTATATAATTAACAAATTTAAATTTAATTTAACATTTTGCCTAACTTGTAATTCATTAAATAATTTTAATATTTACCACGTTACTAAAATTAAAAAAAGGGAAAATTATATGAATTATAATTATATACATGACTACTCACGTCATTTTATAATTAGCATTTAATCATATAAAGCATAATTTTAATGTACGGCTTTTAAATAATAAATTTTGATATAATTTTAATTAATTAAGTACTTGCTTAAATAAATTTATATTATATCAGTTTATCTTAAGAAGAGTAAGGATCAAGTATGATCGCGCGCATTATCTTATATCCTATATCTCATCTTTTATTATTTTTAATCATTGAATTATATGATTTATGCTACATTTATATATATATATATATATATATATATATATATGACCACACGCGTCGTTATATATTTTGTTATTTTTATCAAAGTTTTACTCAAATTATAATTTTTAATTTTATAAATATTTACTAATGATTTTATAATAAATCCTTTTTATTTAAAAAAAAATTTATATCAACTTTTAATATGATTGTGAAGTTTACATTTTCTTTTCATATTAAAAAGTTGTTTAGATGTTTGTACAATCATGTGCATGGTCTTACATCCAATGCTTATTATATTCAAATATTTTTATATCACCTATATATAAAATAATCATTTAAATATATGTATGGCTATACATGTCATCTTATATTTAACCTTTAACTAAAATTTATTCAGATAAAATAAATATGTTTCCATCATTTTAAGCCAATTTACATAGCGATCTATAATATCCATGTATAGTTTACACTATCTTGATTTATTATAAGATTGATAGAAAAAAATAAAATATATAATTTATTTTTATTTTTCAAAACTCATATCTCTTTAAAATTACCAATCATAAAATAAATAGAAAAAAAAACAATGTTTTAGGAAGAACTACGTAACCCTGATTTTTCATTTTAAATGGAAATACGTAGGAGTAAGATTAATATCTTGTCGGGCCCAAATAAATTCTAATTTAATATTTTTCTTTTTTAACAATAAAAATATTTTTAATTTTTACTTTATAATATTTTATTTGTTTATAGGGGAAACAAATATTATAAAATCATATTTATTTTGCATATTTAATTGAAAGGTAACCGTCTTAAGACGGACGTTGTGGGATGCTGATACCTTCCCTACACGTAATCGACTCTCGAACCCATTTTTTTGTTTCGAAGACCATTTTAGTTTTTCCATAGTTTTCCTTAATAAACTATGGTGGCGACTCCATTGTTCCCCTGAAAAAGGGTGAATTTCTTTTTACGTTCGCCGGTCCCGTCGTGACATCGGTTGCGACACCTGGGAACTCACTGGGTGTATCGATTCACGGTCTACCGTCGTTGTTTTAATAGGGAATATGACTCAGAGTAAAGAGTTTTATTTCAAAATTGTATTTCCTTGTTTTCATAATTCTTCTTTATAAAATGAATATATTTGAATTCTTTTACTTTATCCTTTGTCAATTTATATTTATTAATTGAAAACGTTTTGGGGTAGAAGGGTGTTACACCTATAATATAAATAAACTACGTTAAATTACATGTCTTTTATAAGCAATACTAAAAATTTAATATACAAATCTAGTTACTTACAATTCACTCAACCAATCTTTGTGAGTCCTTAGGTTTATGAGTCCAATTTTTCAAGTTGACCCTACTTCTACTTTTCAAGGCTTGACATAGGTTGAAAGGTAGAAGCATCTCAAAAAGATGAAGATCATGTTTTCTCTTTCTCAATTATCATTGCTTGCTCATGCTTTCGTTAATCACCACAAGACAATAAGTATGGGGTTTGGTGTGTTTGAATAACTTGTACTTTCTTCCTAACATCCTATAAAAACCAAGGTTAATTATATATATCTAAAATATAACAATTATAATTATTTGTAAAATAAAACAAGTCTACTAATTTGCCAATTTTTATCCAAGTGAGTTTGGGCAAACTTTACCCAAGTTTCTTCATCAATAGTCGGCTATTTTGTACAATGATTTTGATCATGTTTTGAACCATATATATAAGTAGTGGTCAATATAGGCTTAGATTGATAAAACTTCGTGTGATTGAACTAAGAATTTTTAATTTGAATGTCCTAATATTAGAGATATCATAATACATTTATATATGATAAAAAATAAATAAATGAGTCAAGACCATTCAAAATATTGTTAGAAAAAAATAATTATTTTAACCGTTACTAGTATATATAGCCAACTAAAATTTTTGTCTACCTTATTGACATGATTCCAAGATGGGGTTAAGATAGAAATCTTCTTGCAAGCAACTACACTAAGATAGTTGCCAAAAGATTTAGCATTTGACCTATATATTACACCAATATTGCTATCAATCATCAATGGTATCATCTTGCTGTCAACAAGTCTAAGTGACAAAGACCTTAAGCTAGTAGCACCTCTACTAGATTTTTAGTAGTCAAGTCCAGAGAGGAAGGTAGTGATTAATTATCAGATTACAAAATAAAAGTAAAGATGTTAGCAACAATTTTCATAAGTATTATAAATGTAAAATGTACTTTTTAAGTTAATAATTATATATATATATATTCTCATCATGGTCTTTCCAAGTGATATATACATCATCAACTACATAATCATGAACGACAAATGTTAAGATTATATTATTCATCTTCATGAACAAAATCTTGTTTCTCTCCATGAAAAATAATTGACCAATTTTTGGAGGTTGGATCTTTCTATAAATAAAACACTTGTGAAACTTGATGTGCCATGATAAATAATTTATTCTAATATCCTATTTTTCAAAAATCAATGTCATTCTTGATTTGACTTTCACACCATTTTTATTATCAACCTACTTACACTTAAATAAAAAAAATTGAAAACTCAGTATAACTAATAAACCAAATGTTCTCAATCACACCATTGTAACATCCTATATTTCTTTAGAATATATATATATATATAATTAAATTATTTAACTTAAATAATATATTTAATTAAGTTTAGAAAATAAAATAAAATAGTTTATAAAATAAAATAAAGTTAGGTAAAAAAATATTGTGAGGTTATTAAAGATAATGCAGAATTGTTGATATTCTAGAAAGATAATGTGAAACTGTTAATATCTTTAAAGATATTATTAGTTGGATTTAGTCTTCAGAAATCCGACTCTACCTATATAAATAGGTGTTAAACCTTTTTTATTTTTCATTCCAAATTTTCCCTAATGTTTGAGAAAAATCATGGAGGAGGCGACTAGAGACAAAAAATTTGGAGTTGGGAGCGTAACATCTCAAGCCATCGTGAGGCCTAACATCTAAGACATCATGTATCTTCATTTGAGGTAAGAAGGGGAGTGAGAAATGTCTCATATATGGATACTTAGGGGAATTTTGGGTAGAGAGACAACCCCTAAGCCTTAATAGGAGTTTGTTTGTTTTGAGGAAATCATAAATCTTCAATATAATTTTGGATGAATTATGATTCATGGTGTTTTTAGTGTATTTATAAACTTTTTATCATATTAATGAAAATGTATGTGCATTAAGTGTTTAGGTTTGAATTTATCATTAAGATATGTGAGAATAAATTAGATTGACTTAGAGATATTTCACTTTGAGGTTATGAATCTATGACATGTTTTTGTTACAAATTTGGGAAAGAGATCTTCATCAGAGTTGTAATCCTAAATGTTAGCTAACTAATAACGTTTATTGTGTTCATAAATAGTTGGTATAACAAAAGATATGATTTTTTTAGTGAGTAAAGGTTATGCTACCAAGATTAGAATGAAAGTTTTTGTTTTTTCTTAATTTAAGCATAGTAAAGATTAAATCATATTTTGAGGTCAGAATAAAAGTTGTAGATAATTTTGATAGATTTAAAACAAAATCAAATTAGTACAATAATTGTAAGATTAAATATTGATTTTATAATGAAGAAAGGTCATAAAAGAATGGAAAAAATAAGAAAGATATTTTTAATTTAAGTGATGATCTTATCTGTATATAAGTGAAGATATATCTTTAATATAGGTGATGATAATTTATTATAGGAATGAGATATTGTGAAAATTTTGGTTGAGTTTTGAGATGGCCATGATATGAGTTCTTGAGTTTTTTGTGAGTTATTTGTATGAGAAGTTTAAACTTTGACTTAACAGTGTGAAATTTCAAGTTATACTTGGTCATTTGAGAAGCCTAAGTAGAGGCTTAATTATGTGAAATTCCAAGTTATACTTGGTTTTGAGAAGTCTAAGCAGAGGCTTAGCTGTGTGAAACTCCAAGTTACACTTTGTTATTTGATAAGTCTAAGCAAAGACTTAGTAGTGTGAAATTCCAAGTTATACTTGGTCATTTGAGATATGTGATGAGTTGTGCATTTATGTGTGATGCATTGGTGTGTAAATATTTCATTCATTCATACTTTCTAAGAAGTAGATGCGATTTATGAAGGAGGGTCTTTATGGTCTTCTATCTTAACCTATTCTCCAAACCTCATATCTTACTAGTCGTATCCTTACATTCATTCCCATTAAAATATTTGCATGTTTAGCCTTTATCCATAACCTCAATCCTAGTCTTCATAAACTTGACCCGAAATCCATAAAATGTATTTTCCTTGCCTACTCCCCACACCAAAAGGGGTACAAATGTTATTCACCTTAAATCAAAAAAATTTACCACACTATGGATGTCACTTTCTTTGAGAATCAATCTTATTATCCCAAAGTTGGCATTTAGGGGAAGTAGACCTATCCAATTAAAGAGGTAGAATCCCAACTTTTGGGATTTGAAATAGTCGAATCTACTCTAAATGCACAACTAGCAAATGAAACTGCAGTAATAAATATAGAGTCAACCAGTACTACACCTGAAACAAAGGAAACTTAAGTAGATGTAGTAGAAACTGCACCACATATAGTAGAAACTACACTAACTAAAATTAGAGAGAGGAATGGTTCTGCTATACAAGGAGGCAAGAGGAAGGAAGTAGAGTCTAGCACAATTCCAAGGCAAATCCATGAATCCAACCAGGCCCCAAAAAATGAGTTTTCCCTAGGTAATATTATTTCTAATCCTGAACCTAGTGATAACATCGAGATTCCTATTGCTTTAAGAAAAGGGGTGAGATCTTGCACTCAACATCCCATTGAGAAATATGTGTCCTATGGAAAATTTTCACAGAGATATATGTTTGTTGTGGAAACTCTTGACAGCACACATATCCCAAGGAATGTTCAAGAGGCACTCCAACAACCTGAATGGGCAATAATTGTAATAGAAGAAGTACAAAACTTGGTTTAAAATGGCACATGGGAAATTACCACTCTACCGGAAGGGAAACCATCAATACAATGCAGATGGTAGTATAAATCGATATAAAGACTAGTGGCGAAAGGATTTACTCAATCATATGAAGTAGACTATGAAAAGACTTTTTGCACCAGTGACCAAACTAAATTCAATTTAGATCATGCTCTCTTTAGCTGCAAATTTGGACTGGCAAATCTATCAACTAGACATCAAGAATGCCTTCCTAAATGGTAAATTAGAAGATGAAGTCTACATGCAAATTCCCCTAAGACTTGAATTATCCAAAACCTCAAACATGTTGTGCAAGCTCCAAAAACTCTATATGACTTAAAACAATCTCCAAGAACATGGTTTGATAGAATGACTCGAGTTGTTAAGGAAGATGGGTTCAATAAATCAGATCACACTATGTATGTCAAATACTTTATGGAAGGAAGAAGTCTTGTTCATTGTTTATGTTGATGATATAATTATAACAGGAAATGATTATGATCAAATCAAGCATTTGAAGGGACTTTTGACCAAGGAATTTGAAATCAAGGACTTGGGTCAACTCAAATATTTTCTAGGGATGGAAATTGTTCAAACAAAGAATAGTATTTGTGTGTCACAAAGGAAATACACTCTGAACTTACTTCAAGAAACCAACATGCTTGGGTGCAAGACAATCTACCTACCTCAAAGGAACACTAGGTCGAGGGGTCTACTTCAATACTAATTCAAATTGGGCAGGATGTCTCTTTGACAGAAAATCAATTACAAGTTACTGCTTCTTTGTATGGGAAACTTGGTGACTTGGAGAAGTAAAAAGCAATCAGTGGTAACAAGGAGTAGTGCAGAAGCTGAATTCAGAGCTATGCTTCAAGGTATATGTGAAGGAATATGGCTTAAGAGAATGTTGGATGAAATCAAAATTCCTATAAATTACACTATGCGAATATTATGTGACAATAAAGTTGTTATAAACATTGCAAAGAACCCAGTCCACTATGATAAGACAAAGTGTGTAAATATTAACCGACACTTCATTAAAGAAAAAATTGACCATGATATTATAAGTGTTGATCATGTTCCATCATGCAAGCAAACAACAAATATCTTGACAAAAGTCTTTCTAAGGAACACATATAAAAATATTAGATCCAATCTGGATATGATAAACATATACCACCCAAATTGAGAGAGAGTGTTTTGTCACAGTTCAATAGTAGAATAATAATATATCATACTAATACTAATAAAAATCATAATAATCCTAATAAAAATTTAGAATAAATAATTATATGAACTTCTATAAATAATGCTAAACACAATCTATTCATCTAAACTTTTAAACGCAATATATTAAGTTCCAATATTCAATAAAAAGTAAACTAATAAAATTTAAAACATAAAAAACTGCAAAAATTTAATAAAAAATATAAATTAACTTAATTAACTAACCTGGAGTGGAGTTACGTGGGAGTAGCAGTGGAGTTGTGGTGGTAATGACGACAACAATGACATTATAGAAGCAAATGACAACACAACAACGAAAATGGAGGTGGCAAGAAGGCTCAAACGAACGGTGGAATAACAATAAGATGCAAATTAAGTATTTGGGATAAGTAATGAAGTTATGAAGAGAATCAATGGAGGGGAGAATAGTTTAAACTACCATCACGAGTAGAGAAAACGAAGATGAGTGTGAAGTTCAAATATGAACATTTACAATAATTATAAAGAACATACGGGGAAGGTTATATACCTAACAACTATCATCATATGTGGATGCAACAACAATCTTTATATTTAAAATGTTAGGTACATATAACGATAGTTATGACTACAACCATCGTCGTAACTATTTCCAAGAGTTTTTGCTAAAGTTAGTAACAGAAGTATGATCGGGACTAGTTGTGGAAGGGATCAAAATTCCGCCAAAGTTTCTAGAGGAGGTTTTTTAAGACCTAGACATTTTCTAAGGACTATTTTAACCTATTATATATATATATTATTACACCAAATACTATCTCTTTGAAAGTTACAGCACAAGCTTATAGACGACTCTAGACCTACATGTTCGTATACTTGTATGTATAAAACACAATCACCAAAGTTGAAAAGTCAACAAAAGACTAATGTAAGAATAAACTAACAATTCAAAATAAAACTCATCATACATTTCAATCATACCTCCACACATTCACACTCATCCATCACATAACTATGATGCACAAAATATTTTTAGAAAGACTTTCTCTTATCACATATTGATACATGGTCTCCTAATTGATCCACATACTATATACTATACCATTCAGGTTACTCATATTGTAGAATCCACTATATTATGTTTCAAATATAGTTTATTATACATTAATACTAAATCTCATAACCGATTCATTATACTATTGATGATACCATTTAAGTTATTGTCACTTAATAGAATAAATTTCTCATACTATCTATTATTATATTCATATTCCAAAAGAAGTGATAAAAACTTACATCGATACTCATCATCATCTAATATCTTCTTATATATTATTCTAATCATCAATAAAACTTAAATATATCTTTTAATATGTCAATTTAATATATACAAAACATACAATTTAATAATACATTTTAGGTTAATTACCTAATACTCCATTATGTTAACGTATTATCAATAAGTTCTTTCATAATTTAAATATACTCATTTCATAATATTAAAAAAGCTAAATCTTTTTTATTAATATAACTTCTCACATTTTTCAAACCTTTTAGAAAACCTTGAAATAAGTTTTTTTTTTTTTTTTTTTACAAATTTTGTTTAACGAAATTTCAAAACAATGGATATCAATCCATTAAGTAGATTTAAAATGGTTTAGTAGATTATATCGAAAACTTCAATTTTTATTTTCTCTTTAATTTTAGCTAAGTAATTGAATGAAATTTCCAAAATTTAAGTTTCAATATTTATTTAGCAAACTTTAATATTACATTAAATATGTTAAATGAAATTAAATTGGTTAGATAAATTTTATAAATCAAAATATATGTAATTAGATTTTTTTTATCTAAAATCTCAACTCTAATATTTTTAGATAGGCATCGAAAGAATCAGAACATGTAAAATATTTAGTTATTAACATCAATTAAAATCACTACGAAACATAATTTAAGATTTTTCTAACTTTTTCTTTTATCTTTAATTTCTTTATTTTTAAGTAAAAAATATATTTTAGATAAAATTAAACTAAAAATATTCTAATTAATATGTTATTAGAAATCCTCAAATCAAGAATCAAATCGATAACATAATTATACTCTTCATCTTTTAGATAATATGTTCTCATAAAAAAATAATAAAGATGAAATTAGAATCTTCCAAAAAAAAAAATCGTAGAAATAGATTAAATTTTTCTATTTATAAATTTCATAACTTAATTTATAAAAATTCCATTCTTCACTTAAATTAAAACTCTATTATCTTACAATATATAAAATTGGATTCTTAAATATACTTGATAACAAAATTATTTTGTTTTCTCAAATATCTTAGTTTAAAAATATTAAATTTCTATATTTGCTATGAATGTTTTAAAAAGTATTTCCATAAATCTAATAGTTTTCATAATCGTTTTAAAATAAAAAAATTAACTAAATTTTTTCTTTGAAAAGAGATTAGAATCTAAATTTTACCCAAAGATATATATATTAATCATGTCTTTTATTTTCTGAAACCTCAAACATACTAAACATATACATAATATATTTTATTAAATTGATTCCAAAAATATAAATCTCTTAAATCATGAATTTGACGTAAAAAAGAATTCGTACACGGAACTATTCCTTAAGTATTGATTATTTCTGTGTTTCACGAAGTGATAACTCTGTTAACAATCGAGTATCACATGCTCTCACCCTCACCACCATCTTTGTTTAAGAACCCTTCCTTATTGTTAACGTATTCTCCATTTATTGAGCTTCCACTTTCTTTAATAAATAAGCAAGGTCCACTTTTAGATTAAAAAACCAAAATTTATAGAAAATTATCAAGTTTTTTTTCTAAATGTTGGCTGAAATATATTATTGTTATCCGTATTTTGGATGTATAGAATGTATTGCAACTAAACTCTTACATGTATTCAAATTTCGTTTTGTTTGAAACATAATAAACCCCTTATACGTGATCTAATAAATCCAAAATATACATATTTTACATTTATAATAAAAAAACTAATTTATTATTACATTATTAATAATTTTAAAATATCATAAAATATAAAATAATTAAATACATATAATATTTAATTACTCATATAAAATTATAATTTTAAAAAATTCGTTTAGTTTTACCATATGATATTTAATTATTAAAAAATTCATATCATAAATTTTAAATATTATTTTTTTTAAAGAAAAAAATTGATTAACTAATATTTAAGATTAAATTTATAATAAATTTTAAATTTGTAACAAAAATATTCTAAAATAAATTTATAATTTTATAAAAAATTAATATTTTGATAACTCAACGTTTAATTAAAAAAAATTATATCTACGTAAGTGATGCAAAAATTATGAATTAGATAACATACAATATTTTTTTTGTGAAAATCACTTTTTAAAAATAAAAATAAAAATAAATTAAAATAAAATTGTAATTTTAAAATAAAATTTAATTCATATTTTCATATTTAATAATTATATAATTCTTATTTTTTTACGTAAAAATACATAATTATTTTATTAATAATAATTTTATTTAATTAACTTTTTTATTTTTAATCTAAATTTTAATCATTAATTGGGAAATAGTTGACCCTTATACAACTGGTTCATTATTATATTAATACTAAGAAAATTTCTGATTTCTTATATAATTTTATTTTATTATATATATAATAAAAAATTTAATTCTAAAATAATTTGATGTTTAACTGTAAATGTTTTTTAAAATTTATTAAAACTATATAAAAGTTACGGAAACAATATAGAATGAATATTGTAACAAAATTATCTCATACCTGTCTAACCGTTACAAATAATAATAAAACAAAATTCTCCATGAAATAGTATGAATAATTTACTATCCATTTTTACTCCTTATGTTAATAGTATATTGTAAAATTTATTAATAATATAATCACTCATTCTCCATATATAAGTGTATGTATGCCATATTGAAAATATAAATAGTAATACAGTTTTTTGCGTATTTTTAATTTTTTTAAAATAATTTTTACTATGTTATTTTTTATATATATTTATGTAATTTCGTATATTCTATTAGTATATTTATAATTAATTTTATTAGTATGGCTGATTCTTATTTTATATTCTTCACAAATATAGGATTATATATATCTATATATATATATATATATATATATCATGTTTGTTATTTTTTTTCTATTTTGTAAAAGAATTATTCTTTATATTACCACTATTATTATTAATTTTAAGTAATTTTAAAATAAAATTTAGTTTTATGACATTACTAATTTAAATTAGTTGAATTAACTATTTTTATTGATGTTTATAAATTAATATGTGGAGTAATCTTTTATAATTATAATATACTGACTTACTAGATACGCTGAAACTGAAATATACAGCTATACAAAAATAAAACTAGGTTTTTTAAAATTTGATGGTCTTTATTTTTTAAAAATTTAATTAAAATAGGTAAATTTTTATAAAATTAAACATTTATGTTATCAAAACACGACTTGACTTTAGTCTCAAAACTCTACTTTTGTTTGTTTTTCATAAATAATTATTATTAATTTTTTAAAATATTAAAAGTATGATAAACAATTTAATTATTATTATTTTTATTTTGATTATAATATTTATTATTACGTATAAATAAATAATTTTATTATTAATTTTTAATTATTATTAATTTTTAAAAAATAATAATTATTATTTATAAAAAACAAAAATATTAATCATATTTTAAAAATACAATTTTACCTTAAATTTATTAATAAAAAGTGAAGTCCTGATTTTATATTATAACTTCCCTAAATATATAATTTTGTAAAAATTTATCTATTTTAATAAACACAAAAAAACTAGCATTATTTATATAAAAAAAAAAATCATAAAACTCGATTGAGAGTTATTGTAAACGCTCTAAGAAATGTGGATTGGATTTGTTGTGTGAAGTGTGAGAACCTCGATTAATCCGGAAAAACAAACAAGACAATGTTTGGTGCAGCAGCAGCACCAGGGGCTCCATTGTACGATAACTGTCTAAATCAATACCCTATTTTGTGGTGCAAATCTCCCATTGTTCCTCCCCTCATTTGTTGTTTCTACCTAATCTTCAACCGTGTTAAATTCTTGCAGCAAATCGATACATGGAACACGTGTTTCAATATGAAACTCGTGTTAAATTAACACACATTAAAAAAATCTATGTGCTCCTATTATATGTATATATATGCGTGGCTTCAGCTATTACAAATTATCTATAATTCACTCACACACCCTCCAATTGCTAGCTGTGACGTTTTAATGGCTTGCATTCATGATGCATCTGTTTCATCTGCTCCCAGATGTACTAATGAAATCAGACCCAGTTCAGAGTCAGTGGTCCAGCAAAGTGTGATGGACATTGAAGCCACCACACTAGAAATGGAAGGTTCTCGAGTTGCAATGAAGATGAATACAGAAGGTGGAAGTGAGGGTATCTGCTTGACATGGAAGAATGTTTGGGTGAGTGCTTCCAATGGAAAGTATGGAAGCAGCACAATTCTTGAGGGTCTCACTGGTTATGCCAAGCCAGGGCAACTCTTGGCAATAATGGGTCCCTCTGGCTGTGGCAAATCTACTCTACTTGATACTTTAGCAGGTATACACCACAATCTTCTAAATAATCTGAATCATATTGTGTTCCCATACAATTTGAATTTCAACTTATTGTTAACTTTTTTAAAGAGTAGTATGAAATAAATGAAAAATTTTTATGCCCTAGATTTTCACCAAATACATAAAATAACAACTTTAAACTTGTTTATACTACTATTCATTCACAATTTTGCTAAGTATGGCAAGTTTATTAACTTATATTGGTATACAATCTTTTTTACTAACCACTTTTATTAAACTAAAAACAAATTCAGTGTCTGGATAGATATCTAGTCAAATAATTAGAGGTTTTGAAGACAGTAAATGATGGTATGAATTCATATTTCAGGGAGATTAGGTTCAAACATGAGGCAAGCCGGGGAGATATTGATCAATGGTAAAAAACAAACATTGACATATGGAACCTCAGTAAGTACAAAATCTTAGATTCATTATCAAGAAGGCTAATTAGTTTGAAGACAGACATGTCATTATCCATTCTTTGAATCCATGTTGTGACTACAGGCATATGTCACACAAGATGATACCTTATTGACAACCTTAACTGTTGGAGAAGCAGTGCAGTATTCAGCTCAACTCCAATTACCAGACAGCATGTCGAAAGAAGAGAAGAAAGAGAGAGCAGAGTTTACAATCAGAGAAATGGGTCTTCAAGATGCCATTAATACAAGAATTGGAGGGTGGGGTTGTAAAGGGATTAGTGGGGGTCAGAAGAGGAGAGTTAGCATCTGCATTGAGATCCTAACACACCCTAAACTTCTGTTTCTTGATGAACCAACAAGTGGACTAGACAGTGCAGCTTCCTATTATGTGATGAGAAGAATCACCTCCCTTGCTCAAAAAGACCACATTCAGAGGACTGTTATTACATCAATCCATCAGCCTAGTACTGAAGTTTTTCAACTCTTCAATAACCTTTGTCTTTTGTCTTCTGGTAAAACAGTTTACTTTGGACCTGCTTCTACTGCAAGTGAGGTAATGAAAAACCAGCCATTTTTATGATTAAATTATTATTTGAGCTGTTCATTTCACCCCTTATCTATTTGTCTTCTTCCTAAATTAATTCTTTTTTAAAAAATCTACTTAATGGATAAGTTGAAAAAGTTTCAATCTTAAAACTCTCACAAAATAAAGGTTAGAGTGAATTTCATCCTTATATAATAAATATTTTGTTTATTTCATAAATAGTTATGACAATATAATATTTTTATGTTCCTTTTTTAAATATTTATAAAAAATTAATTAAAAAGTTATATTTTTATTTTATATTAATTTTTTAAAATAAAATTTGATCTATTTAAATAAATAAATTATTTAAATAGAATGGATTAGTGATATATATAATTATAAAATTGTCGAATATATTAATTTAATTTGATTTGGTCTTATTTAAATTAATTAAATTTGTTTTAATTTAAATTAATTTAATTTAATTTTATTCAATCTAATTTGATTTAACATGAGTCAATTTAGGATGTTGAGGTTTAATTTGATTTAATTTGATTTGACTCAATTTGATCTAATCCATTTTAAATTGAAAAAAATTATCTTATCTTGAGCCAACTAAATGCGTTTTAAACAAAAAAAACTTATTTTAGCCTAAGCAGGCTCAACCCTCCTCAACTTAACTCATTCTGACTTGATCCTTCCAAATTTGGTTTGACCCACTCTGACATGACTTAACTAAAATTTATACAACTTGACACAACATAACTTATCCTTACTCAACTTAACTTGATCTAGGTCGAATTGGTCTATTTTGTCTCATCTTAACTTGATTTATTTTATTTTGTTTCAACTTAACATTTCCTGACCCACCTTAAATAAACTCAATCAAGCCTACCTCAACACAAATTAACCTTATTTAACTTCACATGACCTAATACAATCTAATTTGACCCAAATTATTTAAATCTTAATCTAACTCAACCTTATCTAATTAGATTAATTTAACTTAACCTACTTTAATATGAAAATAAATATTTTAGAATTTTTTTTATTCTTTAAGTTTATTTTAATTAAAAAAAATAATCATGAATTAACCTTGTACCTTACAGATTGTGTGTTGTTTTATTTGCGTTCTTTTAACTCTATCCATATAAATCAATATCAAAATTAGTGGATTCAACAACTTCATTGGGATTTCACAGTTCTAATTATTATATTACTAGATTTTACCTTTTTCTTCCATTCTAATTATAGCCTCTCTTTCTTATTATGCTTTTATTTCATTGTAGTTTTTTCTTATTATGCTTTTACTTCAATGTAGTTTTTTGCTTCAAATGGCTTTCCATGTCCAACTCTCATGAATCCATCTGATCATTTACTGAAAACTATAAACAAGGATTTCGATCAGGTATTTCAAATGGCCAAGTTTCCATGGCATTGGTGCTTTTTCCATGATTCAGTTCTTCTTTGATGCAAGATAGTCAAACACAATTGAAGTCCACAAAATCTAATAAAAACGTCTTTTCATTTTATTAGGACATTGAGGTGGGTTTAGCTGGAACTAGAAACTCACCCACAGAAGAAGTAATTCACCTCCTTGTGAACTCATACAAATCATCTGAAATGAATCAAGAAATTCAGAATGAAGTAGCTTTATTATCTAAGAAGGTAACCCTCAATACTTCTATTTCTAGTAGATGCTCAGATTGCAAATATCTGAATTAACATTAACATTAACTGATTTCAGGACACCAGTTCATTAGATATGAAGAGAGAGCATGCAGGCTTCCTTAATCAATGCTCAGTTCTTACCAAAAGATCATTTAAGAACATGTATCGTGATCTAGGCTATTATTGGTTACGCCTTGTCATCTATATTGCATTGGCTATAAGTTTGGCCACTATTTTCTATAATCTGGGAACAAGTTATAACTCAATTAAGGTAACAGAGGCAGAGTATGATATGATTCACATACAAAAACTAAAATCACACTAGCTTTGAATTTTTCTACTATCCTCTAATCGTTCAACCACTTTTGATTATTTCAGGATCGAGGTTCGCTCGTTGCATTTATAAATGGATTTGTCACTTTCATGACCATTGGTGGATTCCCTTCCTTCGTGGAAGTCATGAAGGTAATTAGCATAATTGTTCATCATATTTATTAGATATCCTAATATGAATAGACCAAATTAATGTATATAAGTGGGAGCAAATATCATCTCATAAGTCGATTTATAAGATTGAGTTAGACTCAAAATTTATTTTTATTATGGTATCAGAATATATGTTGTTAGGCCTATCACATCATCCATCACCTACATATGTCATCTTACAATTATCTCCAGTCCTATTATAGTATCAGAATCTATTCTAATAAAGTTGTTGGACTTATCACACCATCATTCATCAACATATGTCATCTTACAATTGTCTCCAGTCTCATGTTCGAATTAATGTATTCTCGACGTAAAATAAATATATTAAAAATCTCATATTGCTTAGAGATATAATCAAATTAATGTATATATTAATATTATATTCTTTTCCAAAAAAATATGATATGGAGAGTCTAAAATAATTTTACATCGACATCTAATTATAAATCACAATTTATATTCATTAAATTCTTATTTTCGTTCTAATTTTGCTACGAAACTCTAAAAAAATCTACCATTACTTGGTTCGCAGGTATATCAAAGAGAAAGACAAAATGGACATTATGGTGTCACTGCATTTGTGATTGGAAACACCTTGTCATCTATCCCATACTTGCTATTGGTTACATTCATTCCTGGGGTTATATCTTATTATCTTCCGGGTCTTCAGAATGGATTTGATCACTTTGTGTATTTCATTTGTGTTTTATTTTCTAGTCTTATGTTAGTGGAGAGCCTTATGATGATAGTTGCGAGCATCGTTCCCAACTATCTAATGGGCATCATAACTGGTGCTGGAATTCAAGGAATCATGCTTTTACTTTCTGGGTTCTTTAAGTTGCCAAACGATATTCCCAAGCCATTATGGAAATACCCATTACACTACGTTGCTTTTCATACGTTTGCCAACCAAGGAATGTTCAAGAACGAGTATGAAGGACTAAGATTTGATACCATTGATGGAAGAAGCTCACACAGTTACATAACTGGTGAAGATGTTTTGAGAAATCAATGGCAAGTTGACATGAGTTACTCAAAGTGGGTTGATCTTGCAATCTTGCTAGGGATGATTGTTATATATCGAGTTTTATTTTTGGTTATTATCAAGATTAAAGAGAAGGTGAAGCCTATTCTTGCATCAGTGTCACTATCTTGGATATCAACAACTCCCAAGAGATCAACACAAGTCATGGAAAACCCCAATGCCACTCCTTTACATTGAGAAGTTAAATACTTTTACTTTTAAATCGTAGTATTTGTAGTTGAAAGTGGATTTAAAAACCTTGAAACTATCATGTTCATACGTTGTAGTTTTAGTGATATATTAACTAATTAGATAAACATTTGTGGCACCATTCATAATTAGTTATATAATTTTTAAATTCAAAAATTATCAATCGTATTTTTTATTTGGTTTTGATCACGTACATCCAATTATGTGTCCATTTTAAATTCATAAAATTTGATTTGCTAATGCGAGTTTGGGATTCACTCTAATTACAATTAAAATTCAACATAACAAACAAACAAAATTACAACTCAAATTTCAAATGAATTAAACTTATAAATTAAAAATAACAAATAAAAAAACAAATACGATGAAAAATATAACAACATAAAACTAGAAAATATAAATATAATAGATTTAGAATAAGAAATAGTCATATTTGTATATACTACACATAATTAAATAAAAATATTTTATCAAATATTATTTTATATATTAATTAAATCAAGTACATAATATTTAGTACTCTAATACTTTTAAATATTATCTTTAGGTATAATATTTATTCTTTTATATCAATTATTCATATTAAATGCATAATAACTTAAGTATAGAAATATTTTCAGAGATGGACCTTTTTTTCTTCTATATAGGAGTCAAACATTTTATTGGAAGAACTTTGTCCCTTTATTTTGGAAGTCCTCCTCTTATTATTTGAGATTAGTTTAATATTCTCATTTTTAGGTAAGAAAATTTGGCACTCACCATGAAATTTTGGTAAAATTTTCTCTCAAAACACACTTACAATCATGACTCGCATTTGTAATTCTTATTGATGCTTTCACTATTATCTTCAATTTATGTACATACATGGAAGATCATAATACCCTTTAAGTTAATGAGCAAAACCTTAACACCAAACTAGAAATACTACAAAAGAAAGTCAATGATGACTTCGAACGAGTTCGCCAACAATATCAAGACGAGTTCAAAGATTTCTATAAGCAACTACACTAACCAGTAAGACAACTAAACAAGGTATCTAGTCATATTAATTATTAACGTGGCACTTACAACTAACAAAGCATATAATCTCAACTACACAGGCCATAAACCATCCATATCAATTGAATCTTGAGCTTCTTCCAATGTTAAAGGAGAACAACAAAGAATATAAGGCTGAATCCCAATTACCAACACAATCTTTATAATATCCTTAATTTTTATGTTTTTTTTTAATCGGTAAAGATAAATATATTAATAAAAATGGATACCTGAAGTATAAAAAATAATTACAAAATATAATAAAAAAATAAGTAAAATTGTGTAGAAAATAGTTAACTAGATAATTATCTCTCCCCCCTACTGAAAATTAGATTAGTATACAGATAATCAGCAAGTTAATTATCCAACCTAAACCCTTAATTTTGATGTAAATTATACTTGTGTGAAATTAAAATTTCTATATTAATAGAAATTATTATTATTATTATTATTATAAATATTTATAGAAATTATTATTATTATTATTATTATAAATATTTATAGAAATTATTATTATTATTATTATTTTAAATATTTATGAAAAAAGAGAAAGAAGAAAAAAAAGGAGTGAGAAAAGAAAAAGGATAATGGGCTTAAGGCCCAATAAAAAAATTAAAAATTAAAAAAATTGAATAATTATTAAAAAAATAAAGAAATGACTTCTTATCTCTCTCACTGACTCTCTCTCTTCTTCCTCTTTTTCAGTTATTTATTTTATTTTATTTTCAATTACATTATTACTGTTTTAAATATTTGATTATTTTTATAAATGGTAATTTTCTTTAACTTAAAAGAGTTGAGTATCACAGTTGTTTAATTTTTTTTATTTTTTCTATTCAATTATTACAAGTTTATAAGATAAAAAAAATTGATTACTCATTTTAATCTTTAATATATAAATAGCATGATTTTTAAAAATGATGAATAACTGCCTTAAACCATGAAAATTTAAAAATAAATAAAGTTGAGTGGATTAATTCTTAGAACATTTTGAAAAAATTTTAAATTTTTCATTAAATTAAATTTATTAAGCGGATTTTCAATTTATTAAGCACTTTCTAAAAAGATAGTTAAAAAAATTAATTATGTTTGAAATTCAATGACAAAAGAATTCAATGAGAAAATATATAAAAAATGAAATATAAAAATTGAGGAAGTGAGGAAGGATGTGTTTTAATGATAAATTAATTAAATCGTACCATGACAAAAGAAAAATAAATGGAAGAAGAGATTTATTCACAAATGTGTTAAGTTACAATTACCAATGTGGAGAGTTGCAAAAGTGAAATATTAGGGAGTTACACTTACAACTACAATAAAAACATGTGTTCCTTAAAATATTGTAACACGTGGAGCCGAAAAATAATAGAAGTTTATTTGTATAAACTGTTGGTACTTATTTTAAAGGGTATATATAAAATAAAAATGGGGAAAGGGATTGTAAATTGATACTCTGAAAACATCAAAATGGAAATAAAAATCGAACGAAAATTTACTAATTAGTCTAATGTCTTTGTTGTTTAATGTATTTAGATTAAAAAATTAAAAAATTTACTAATCTAAATAAAACGAATTCATAAATTACATTTATTCTTATTTATTTAATTATTATTTACATTAAAAAAAACCAAGAAAATAAAAAGGATGAGTTATATAATCTATAGTTTATAAAAGATATAAATGAAATATAAAGGGATGAAATGAAGTAAATTTGATGGAAGCTTAAAGATATCACTTGTTTTTCTTATCTATAACTCTCAAACAATAACTAAATTTTAGAAAGTTCGTTCGACCAAAATATTTGAATTGGGTCCATTCCAGTTCTGGGTTGAATTGGGCCTATTTACACTGAGCCCACTTCATTGTCCAAAAAATGCCTCGTGGCCCATTAATTTTAGCGCCAACATAAAATAATTATTACAAAAAAAATAATATTATCATGCATAGTATATATATATATATATATATATATATATATATATATATATTATTTAAAAATACCTTTTGATCACTTATATTTAGCATTTTTTTCATTTAGTTCTTTACATTTTGATTTTTTAAGTTTGTAAAGTTATGGAAAGTAATTCTTCCGTCAATTTCACACCAATGTCATAATTTTTATTTTTTTTTCATTTATCAACTTTTTAAAACTTCACATCTAATGATATTTTAAGTTTGAAAGACTTATGTTTTACCTACTTTAATCAATTAATTTCTTATACTATAAAAAGATAACCATATTATTTAATCGAGATCTTCATATTTAAGAAAATAAATAATTATAATTATAATTATTATGTTATTCAACATGTGAAATATCTAACCAAAATATCTCTTGTATAAGGGATACCAAGTTGATTCATGTTTCATAAATCTAGTAGCTTTAGGTACCCTACCTACTATAGTCCAAGGAAGGAGGATATTCAAAGTATCTTCCACATGAATTCGACTTTTTTATCCTTAGTGCTTGATTGGTGCAATCAATTATGCATAAAATTAGGAATTGGACACAAGTGTTCATGCATTGAATCCAATGTTCAATCGTTTAGACAACCCTTGAGTTCAATTGTTGGTAGATATTGGTGGCTCATATTTAGGGATAAAAAACATTATACATAAAAATAGAGTAATACAATTATCTATCATATAATTTTAGAAAAAATATGCTTTTACCTCTATACATATTTTAGTCTTGAACTTTCAAATTAATAAATTCATTCTTGTAATTTTTAAAATTTATGATTGTAATAATTCTTTATATCTAAATTTAATATTTGATGATAAATTAAAAAAATAATAAAAAATTAAATTTATATATAATTTTAGTAATTTTTTTATATTTAAATTTAACATTATCTCATCACAAAGTTAAATAAAAGATATTATATAGTATAATTTTTTTTAAATAAAAAATATTAATAAAAATATGTTATATATATTAATCACTTAATTATCAATTTTATTTTAATTAATATATTAATAATTTCTTAAAAAAGAATTTTAAGAAACGTGGTAGAAGTAGGTTATGTTCATTGAAAAAGTGAGAAAGAAGGTCTGTGAAGAAACCAGAATGAGGAAAAAGAAGAAAGGGGCATTGAATGTTAGATATCTTCTGTTTGCTTTAAAGTTTATTCAAACATCTTCTGTTGCTTCATCATTCCAAGAACAAACGTGGTAGCTCACCAGAACCTGCTTTCAAAACCTCCAAGCTTTTTAGTTGGTTGGATTCGGTTCCTTTCAACACATGTTGTTTTTGTTTTTTTGTTTTTTTAAATTGAAACATAAAATGTTTTTAATTATTTTGAACATCTTCTGAAAATTAATAAAGAGACTATAAATGTGTTTTCTTTTTCTAAAACAAGAAAAGAAACGAGAGTTCTTTCATAATTTTAATGAAATAAAAATACTTCTCTACTTTACATTAAATCTTTATGAAAAAAAAATATTTTTTATACATTCTTAAAAATATATTTTTTATACATTAAATCTTTATGAAAAAAATATATTTTTGATTGATTCCAAAAATTCATAAACAATAGTCAAATTACTTAAATTTAAAATGAGTGTTTTCTAACAAGTATTTTTTTTCAAATAATTAATTATTTTAAAGATAAATAAGATTTTTTTATTAAAATAGATAAAAAACTTGTTTATTTTTAAAATAGTAATTAGACCAACACGTAAAAAAAACATATATATATATATATATATATTAAATAATCACAAAACAAACCAGTTCAATATTCTATTAGATTCCTAAATTTTAGATTAAAAAAATCAGATGTGGTCTTATGAATAAAATTATGCTTACGTAAACCCAAAATTTAATTGGTTTTTGAGCTTAGTAAACAACAAAATTGCAGTTTACAATATTTGAGTTAGGTCAAATCAGTTCATTTTTCATATTTTATTTGAATGCCCACCTCTTTGCAAAGTGATACTAAGTAAATAAAGATAAAATATATAAATTATACTAATCAAAATTATAGTTAGTGATAATATAGTTAATGAAAAAAAATGTTTACACTGAAGTACATATTTTAAAGATCATTCTATGTAATATATTTATTAAAACAAGAGTAATTTTTTTGCATTTTGATAAAAGATAGGATATAGAAAATACAAATTAGATTGTACAAAAAAAATAACACTAGATAAATAATGAATGATACTCATGTGAGGCACTTGAGCGTGCTATAAAGCATAAGAGATATAAAATTATAAAAGCAAAATAATTGAATACTGCAACTTAGTCTTCTAGTAGACCAATAAATAAATTTTTGTGACCATCAAAGTCAAATTGCAACATGTTACTGTTCATATGTTAACACAAACATCATGATGATTACTAATAAAAACATAAATAAACCCTAATAATTAAGAATTATTAAGAAAATTTGATATTAATTAAAAATAAGATTTAACTATAATATATATATATATAAAAGTAAAAAGTAAATTTCTTTTTTTAAACTAATTTTGAGAGCGAGTTAGACTTTATAATCACATTTTATATGATATCAGAGTCTATCCTAATAAAATTGTAGATTTGTCCAATCATCCCTTATTAGGTCGCTATCGGACTATTAAAAAATGTTTTGTCTCATATTTGAGTTAATAAGATCTCGACGTGGAGAGATTGTGTTGGAAATTTCACATCGTTTAATGATATTATCAAATTAGAGTATATACGTGGGTGCAAACTCTATCTCATAAGCTGATTTTGTGAAGTTGAGTTAGACTTAAAGTTCATTTATGATGAATTAGACTTATGAGTTATGTTAACAAAATTGTTGGGTTTAAATTATGTCATTTGTTAATGTACTGAACTTTGGTTGATAGGTTGTTAGACCTAGATTAGGTTATCTAATAATAAATTATAATTCATTCTATATGGTATGAAGAACCCTAATTATTAACAGACCACTATATACAGCCCTAATTATTAATAGAGTTGTTGGACTTAAATTGAATTATCATACCACGTTGAGAAAATTCCACATTGAAACATGTTAAAAAAAATTATTTGAAATCTTTCCTTTTCTATATATATATATATATATTATTTACTAGTAAGTATTTCAAATTATTTACATGATAAATATTAATTAATATTTAATATTTTAAAATCAATTTAATATATACTAATTTTGATATTTAAGTAGTAGAAAAATAAGATTAAGAAATGTATGCCATTATGTGGAGAGAGAAAGTAAATTAAAGTTATTTGCATAATTAATTAACTAAGTGTGATAATAATAATTATTTAAAATTAATTAGGTATTATACTAATATAACATATGATACTTATTAATTAAAATACTTAAATTTAAATAAAATACATTCTCATTTTCTCTATTTTTTTAAATTTATTATTATTTATTATTATTTTTAAAGTGATTTAGATAAATTTTTATGAAAGAAAAAAAAAAAATAATAAATAGATATTTTGTTCACCAATGATTATAAAATATTCAATAATAAATCACTCATTAGATGATTAAAAGATTAAATGTAAATTTATACAATATTCAATAATAAATCAATCAAATGATTAAAATACTAAATGTATATAAAGAATACTTATAATAATAAATTTAGTTGGAAGACTTAGCTATCAAAACATTTGAATGGTTAAACTTGTGGTTAATTTAACATAATTTTTTTTATCATTAATGGAAATATTACATTAATAATACTAGTATACACAGTAATATTAATTTAATTATTATAAATATCAATAAATTGTAGAGGATTACACATATATGCACAGTTAAAAATAAAAATATGAAATATAATTAAAACAATCATGACATTAAATAAGAATAGAAATAAAATTAAAAAAATTCATCAATTACCATTTTATTATCTCTAATGCTAATAAAAAAAAAGTAAGATATTCAATTTAATAAGAAATTAAAAGATTTGGATATTTTAACTTAATTTAGATTTAAATCTTAATCTTAATCTATCTAATCAACTAATACTATTTATCTTTAAAGTTTGAAATTCTAAATAATATTATTGTAAATGTTGTTTAAGGTAATTTCTATTACATATATTAATACCAATCAAAACATAACCTTTATTCTAAACAGTCTTACTAATCACACACTCTTGCTTTATCATTTCCTCTTTCTGATCAAACAAAACAAAAAAATATTACTTGTTTGAATTCTTTTAAAAAGAAAATTATTCTTACTTATAATCTCTTAAAAAATTCCTTTATGCAATATGTATCAGATTTAGAATAGTTTTTATCTACAACAAATTTTTTAAAAAACTCTTCAATTTTTCTTGTGTAGATTATCTTGTCTCTTTCTAAAATCAATTATTCTCATAATCTACTTTTATTGTGAGATTGAGTAAATAAAATGCATAAACTCTCGTATTCTTTCTTTTCAATTATTCATTTTATCCACAAAATCTTGTTGGGACTTCGAGTTTAAGTATAATTTATTAAATTTAGACAAGAGAGGTTTTTTCCCTATCACTACTAGAAAATTAATAATTTACATCGGTTATTTTAGGTTATTTACGATGTAAATTTAAAAACAAATTTACATCGGTTATGAAACAACTGATGTAAATCTTTATCTCTCTCTTTCTCTCTCTTTCATCATTCTCTCTCTTTCATCATCCCTAATCTTCAATCCGATGAAGTCATTACCCTGGATGTTTTTCTTCACTTGCTCAGCCAATCCAGAACTCAAAGGATAAAGGGTATCGTCAAGATCTGGAAACATAAAAAAACAAGTTATCAATATCAACGTGACAGATTTTAATGAAGCCTGCATCTAAGAGTGGGAAAGTCACCAGGAACACTAAAAGGCTTACCAAATAAAAGGCAATCGTATTTCGCATTAGAAATCTCCTGGAACTGGTCCCCGTTTTCCATTTCAGACTCTAGCAGTCTCCCTAATCTTCCTCTCCCATAACCCCAAACCCTAGCCCCTCTTTCATGATTTGCAGTTAGGGTTATGGAACCCAACAACGCTGATGTTTTCCGACCTTCCTCTTCTCCCTCGTCTTCCCCCAACTCCAGAAGGATTTTTGAGATTGGTCGTCTTCCTCGGCCCCACGGAGCAGGAGCAGCACCCCCGGGAGGAACAGCAGAGCCCTCCTCCTGCTGCGGGATTGGTCGTCGGACTCGCGCATTTGCATAAGGCAGCATTTGCCGTTTTCGTTGCTTCTCTTGGTAGTTTTCATAAAGCAGCATTTGCAAGATGCGTTTTGAGTTGGTTTTACCGGATAAACGTGCATATTTACATCGGTTCTTGAAGGACCGATGTAAATAATATTTATATCGGTTCATTGAAGGACCGATGTAAATATGTGAATATTTACATCGGTTCATTGAAGAACCGATGTAAATGAGCCGATGTAAATATGCGATCAGTTTTTCTTTTATTTACAAAAATGCCACCGTTTTCATATTTACATCGGTTTACCTAATAACCGATGTAAATTTAATGATGTAAAATGTGTTTTTTCTAGTAGCGTATCCACGTATCATATCAAAATAGTATATTTATCCTAACACCAACTTTCCGGGCAATCGATTTTTGGAATTAGTCACCACCTATTTCATTCAACCCACCAATATGAACAATCTTTACATCCAAATTAATTATCTAAGTCTTGTCATCCCCGATACTTGGACTCCAAAACCAATTTTGACAAGTCATTATTTTCATTTGCTAACCTCTATTTTTACTTAACAAGTAATGAGAAATTAAATGACTTAATATCCTTAATACTAAGATACCTTTCATTCTTCTTCTTACATATTGTGTCCTATTTCACCTACTAGATTTTCTACCTTTATTCTCCCAACCCCACAAGAATTGACTTTGTAACCACATCTTAAAAAGGAAAATATAGAATAAGGGTAGAGAAGATAAAATAATTTTTAGTAAAGATACTCTCCTCTCAAAAGGTATAAGTCTCCCCATCCATTTTGTAAGTTTTTTCTTAAGTTTTCTCAAAATTGGTTTCCAAAATTGAACTCTATCAGGATTTTTCCCTATTTGTAGACCCAAATACTAAAATAGGAGACTCATTTGTTTACAATTCAAAATTGCTAAGTACCTCTTCAATCATCCACCTCCATTCTTACCTTTGCGCAATTTACCTTCAACTTGAAAGTTAATTCAAAACATTATATTTTTCAAAGAGTGATATTAAAAAAGTCCTACATTATCTGTAATGTTTATTAGAATAGGATCGTCTAGTTCAACAAGTATTTGTGGAGGAGGGATGTTGAAAGAGATCCATCATTTGCCTCAATTTACAGAGTGCAATTTATATATCTATTAGGATACTTCGCTTAGTACCAATTGTTTTTAGGTTGAAATCTAACATGGTATCAGACCCTATATCTCATATTTATTACCTATTCTATTAAGCTCACTTGGTTCGACAAACATATGTTGAGAGGTGGTGTTAAGAAAGTCCTACATAATTTGTCTCAATTATGCAATGCTTACTAGAATAAGATTGCTTGATTTGATAGGTATCTATAAATGAGGGATGTTGGAAAAGACCTACATCATCTACCTCAATTTGCAGAATGCGGTATATATATTTGTTAGACAAACCCTATATCTCATATTTATTACTTATTCTATTAAGCTCACTTGGTTCGACAAACATATGTGGAGAGGTGGTGTTAAGAAAGTCCTACATAATTTGTCTCAATTATGCAATATTTACTACAATAAGATTGCTTGATTTGATAGGTATCTATAAATGAGGGATGTTGGAAAAGACCTACATCATCTACCTCAATTTGCAGAATGCGGTATATATATTTGTTAGACAACTTTACTTAGTACCAATTAGTTTTAGATTGAAATCTAACATAGTATCAGAGTTTATATCTCACATTTGTTATCTATTCCAATAAACTCATCTGGTTCAATAAGCATATGTGGAGGGGTGGTGACATTGACTACCACAATTTGTAGAGTGCAACTTATATATTTTTTAGGCAACTTCACTTAATATCAATTTATTTTAACTAGAACAAAAATGGTAGAGAACATCATTAGAATTTTAATCCACCCAATCCAAGTTTCACAAAACCTGAACCTTTTCATCTTATATAATAGGAACTCCCAACATACAAAGTCATGCACTTTTTCATAGTTCACTTTTAATATTACACACTGCTTTCTTTTCCTTCTCATATCATCCACCACTTCATTAGCCACTAGCACCATATCCAACAAGTTCCTACTGCTTAGAAAAACACTTTGCGAGCCATCAATTATCTTACACATACATTTTTTTTCAACTTTATAGATAGGACTTTGAAAAAGGAATTACACCCTCTTTGCCTCTACCCTTATCATGAAAGCCTGCCATTACCTTCATAACATCTATCTTTATGATTTTTCATAAATGTTTGATGAATTTGAAGTTAAAATCATTTAGGCTAAGACTTTTACTATTGTTGCACTCTCACACTACCTCCCTCACTTCCTCTTCCTAAAAAATTGTTATAAGCCCTAAATTATTACCTAAGCATATTTACTCAAAGTGTACTTCATCAAGGTTTGGTTTAGAACCTCCTTTTTCTAAAAATTTGTCCAAGTTGAATTTTTGAATCACCTCCTTAACCTTATTTTATTCCTTAGCCCTCTTTTAGGTAATTACAAAATCGAGGCTTACTAATGTTCTTGTAGAAAGTGGATATGATATCTAACTTATCATAAAAAAACAACTCAAAAGGTGAGTTTTACACCCTACTTATATATTATAATTTGACTCAACAACCTTGTTAGAATATATTTTGATACCATATTAGAAGTGGATTTTAAGTTTAAGTCAACCTCACAAACTTTATATTAATTAAGGCTCTGATTACACTAATTGGTGTGTACCGATTCTTAATGTGAGGGGATTTGTTAGAGATCTTACATTAACTAGAGATAAGACCAAATTATAGTATGTAAGGAGAGTATCTCACCTACTACGCTGGTTTTGTACGGTGAATTAGACATCATATGCACTTTCTATAGTTCCCATTCATGTCCACCACCCTTTCAAAAAACTCACAACTCTAGTGAAGGGAATTCCTCTATATCATATCCAAACAACCCTATTACCTAGATGAACATCTAGAGTCTAAGGCAAATCGATTCAAAGAGTAGCGAGAGTCATTCATTGTTCTTCTTTAACACATCACACAAATTCACTCCTTCTTCACCCATCAACAAAATGAGATTATCACCTAAATATACTCCTTCTTCATCCGTCAACAAAATAAGATTATCGTCTAGATACAAATGTATCCTTCCAAGAAGATTTGTTTTTTTTAATTTTCTCAACCTTAAAATCATGTAACCTTCCTACTATACTCCTTTTCTTCCATCCCTAACTTTTTCAACTAGCATTAATCTTCTCACTTTCTAATTAGAATCCTCACTTGTTTTATTGATTTCCTTATTATTGATATTCCTATAACCTTTCACTATGTTAATATAGGTAACTCTACTCTTCTTCGGTTACCTCTCACCATTTCTATCCTCACAGGACTAGAAGTTATAAAGTTATTGTATGTTGAAAATTGCACATTGACTAGAAATAAAATCAAATTAAAGTATATAAAGTGAGTGTAAAGCTCATCTTATGAGATAGTTTTGTAAGAATGAGTTAAAATTAAAGTTCACTTTTGGTATGGTATCAAAATTTATCTTAATAATATTGTTGGACTTATCGAGTCGTTATTGGACCACCCATAAATGTTTAGTCTTACGTTTGAGTTAAGAAGATCTCGACGTGAGAAGAATATATTAAAGATTTTATATCGATTAGAGATAAGATCAAATTAAAATATATAAAATAAATAAAATCCTTATTTATAAAAATAAATTAGATTTAAAATTCACATTTCCATATTATATTAAATTAGATTTAAAATTCACATTTCCATATTATATTAAATTAAGCCTACCCATTTGATTGAACCTCTTCCGAGCACATCCTTGGGATGTTTTCGGGATGTTTGCGCTCCAACTCCCCCTCTCTCATTTTGAACAAACATAATTTATATAGTCGATTTTGTATGTGATTTTTTTTTTCTAATAATGGGAGTTGGTGTGTTTAATGTTAAAAAGGGTAAAATAGTAATTTAAAATGTAAGATGATAGTTGTAACTGTATTTTCTATTTGTAAAGTGCACATCAAAAACCAAACTAGATAACTAGTGTCAAAATTCTATAATTTTTCATAAGTTAATTATGATTATTAATAACTAACCATATATTTTTATGATATATTTGACTATTTACTCACGAAAATAAGTTTATAAAAAACATTTTTAACTCTCATAAATTAAAAATGTAAGTTAGAGAATAAAAAATATACATCTCTCTAAATTTGACTTTTTCATCATCAACTTACTTTATTTTTATTTTGATAAATACTTTATAAACTACAATAATTATGTAAATTTAAAAATCTTGTATTTACACTAACAACATAAAATAAAATCCAATAATTATATAAGATAATTCATATAAAATTTTGATTGTTTTTATAAAAATAAAGTGATATCTATAAAAATAAGATATTCTGAAAGAACTGTGCAATAAATAAATAATGTATACGTTGAAATCTTTATTTAATTACCTAGATTATTATAATTTAATTTTTTATTAAAATTTTAATTATAGTTATATCTTAATGATTAATTTAGCTTGGTGTTAAAATGTACTCAACATATGAAGAGATGTATCAATTATCTAGGTCATCAAAGTTATAAATTTTACATTGATACTTCAAACTTAAGGATTTTTATAGATACAAATAGTCTTAAAAAATATTATTTCTTTAATATTGACCTACACAAACTGTACTCTAAAGTTTAACTTAATTTGACTTAAGGATTATTTCTTCAATATTTATTCAAACTGAAGGATTCTTATCATAATGATATGAAATTTAACTTTCTTTATGAATTTTGAATTGTATTTAACATTCATTTAATTAAAGTACTCTATAATCTTAAATAATAACATTCTGTTAACAGAAAATTATATAATTTTTTTTTTCATTAAGTTTTTTATTTTTTTAAAGAGCTTAACAATACTAACAGAGATAGAGCATGTAATATTTGAACACATCTCATTTTCAAATACTAAATAAGCATTTATAATTTCTCGTTTTCCCTCCCAATCAGATTGTACAATGTACTTCTGTTTATCTCTTTCCCTTTTGGTAGGTGTACTTAACATTTTGGATGTCTAAATATTACTTTAATATTAATTGCTCCAATTAATAATCTCTAACAGAAACTGCTATCAGCATTATGATGATCCATTTCACTTGTCTAGAGTTCATTGATGAGGGTTCTGGAGAAAACTTTGGCTTGAGGACCATTAGTGCCAACATGAACATGTTTCAATTTCTCCTTGCATTTAATGATGACCAAGAAAAGAACTCGATACAGAACAAGCATACCAAACATGATAGCAAGATCAATCCACTTAGAGTGACCCATTTGCACATGCCATGTCTCAGCCAGTATATCTCTACCACTAACACTTCTGCCACCTCCATCTTGATCCGAAGAAAATATTAAGCCTTCAAATTCATTCTTTAACAATCCTTGGAAAGCATAGGTGAGGAATGAAACATAGTAGAAAGGGTATTTCCATAGTGGTTTGGGAAGATCATTTGGCAGTCTATAGAATCCACTTGTTAAAATCATGACTCCTTCAACTCCACCAGCAGTGATCACACCCATCACAAAGTTTGGGAAAATGCTCCCAACAACCATCATAAGACTCTCAACCCACGTTACAATAGCGAATAGGACAGAAGCAAAGTATACAAAGTTCTCTAGTCCTTTGTGTAGTCCAGAAAGATGATTCACAATAGCTCCAGGAATCAAAGATATTAATAGTGTGTAAGGAACAGCTGAAAATGTGCTCCCTATCAGAAAAGCTGTTATACCATAGTGTCCGTTCAATCTTTCTCGCCTAAACACCTGGTAAAAGGGAACATTTTGTGTTATCAAGAGTTCATATCCAAACTCTAATTACCATAGAGTAATTAGGGTCAGTAACAAAACTATTGTATGATACTCAACAACCTATTTAACTCTGGATAATGTTAATCATTTTAATAAGGTTTTGTCAGGTTACTCTGGATACAAGCCAAGTTGAGGAGCAAAATGCAGCTAAATTTCAAGCTATGGATCAACTACTTTACCTTCATTTCCTCGATTAACGGAGAGAATCCACCAACAAGTGTCATGAAACTCAGAACTGAAACGAAAAAACAAAGCAGCGATCCTCTTTCCTGAACCATGCATAAGGGTACATCTTATGTTAATTAAATACCTTAAAAATACAACCTATCAAATTATAGTCTCCAAAGTTCAAACTTTAAATACTTTTCGTCCCTAATACATCTTTTGGTCACGACGTATTAAACTCAAATTTATTTAGACCATTATTGTATACATATACTTTAAAATAGAAAATTATATGTACGCAAAATTCGTAAGTAGTATATATAAGATTGTCAAACATGGCATTGATTAATAAAAAGAAGTAATAACTTTTAAGTTTCAACAGTTAAACAAATTATATATTATATTCTTTATGAGCGAAAATAATATTTTGCTCTCTGCAATTTTACCTGAATTGATTGCGTACTTGGGCCAATGTGATAGAAGATAGTGCCCATGCTTACAGATACTACGATGAAGACAGTTAGACGCAACCAGTAATTGCTTATATCACGATAGATTTGCATTGAAGATCTTTTCAGAAGGACCAGACACTGAGTAAGGAATGCAGCGTGGATCTTCTTCTTCCCAACTGCACCAGAATCCTAGACACATGCAAAGTTAATTTAGCTTTCATGGAAATGGTAAATCACATCACAAGTTATTGAGTTTCGAAAATTGTTCTTTCTGATTGTATATATAGTTTAAATGGAAGGAATAAATTCAGTATGAAACGTACGCTTTCCCTTATTTTAGAGATTTCATTCTGAACGTAATTACTATATTCAGACGATTTATAAGAACTGATAAGGATATCTGTTGCTTCTTCAGTGCTAATTCCTCCGTCAGCATCCTGAAAACAACAAAATAAAGTCAAATTTTCAACTTGACTTTTTATTTATTATCAACAATATGTAATAAATAAATATATAACATCATCTAAATGCCTAAAGCATCAAATAAACACTAAAGTTTGCGCATATATACCTGAGTGAAATCTTTGTTTATGATCCTTAGGTAATGATCAGAAGGATTGTAGAGAGGTGGGCAAGGAAAACCATTTGAAGCAAAAAACTGCATCAAAGGAAGAGTATCACAATATATTTATCATGTCAACTTCAAGCCTATAATAAGGGATTTTCAGTTTCTAACCTGATTTGCATCAGAGGCTGGTCCGAAATATACTGTTTCTCCGGAAGAAAGGAGACAAAGATCATGAAAGAGTTGGAAAACCTCACTGCTAGGCTGGTGGATGGAAGAAACAATAGTCCTTTGAATTCCATCCCTTAGATTGAGACTTGCAATTCCACTCATAACATAATAAGAAGCTGCACTATCAAGGCCACTAGTTGGTTCATCAAGGAAGAGGAGTCTTGGATGTGTTAGAATCTCAACGCATATGCTAAGTCTCCTCTTCTGTCCCCCACTCAGGCCTTTACAACTCCACCCTCCAACCCTTGTGTTGATGGCATCTTGCAGACCCATTTCTCTCAGTGTACCATCTGCTCGTTCCTTCTTCTCGGCTATAGACATGGTGTTTGGAAACTGGAGTTGAGCTGAGTAGTACAAAGTTTCCCCAGCTGTTAAACATGACAGCATAGCATCATCTTGTGTCACATAGCCCTGATTTCACATTATGCAAGAGAAGGGTTATCATAAAAATCCGTTTTTACCACTATTATTTTTTCTAATATAAAGGTGCAAGTTATCTTCAGGATCAGTAGCTTTTGAGAATGTTGTCTTACTGATGTTCCATATGCCAGTTCTTGTTTGTGGCCATTGATTAGAATCTTCCCGGTTTGCGTTATGTTTGATTCCAATCTTCCTGCATCATTGTTTGAATGATATGATCACAACTGTTATATAATAACTAGCTTCCAACCAACCCCACAGCATACAAAAACAAACATCTAATTTTACTGCACTACAGCCACCAATATAAACCTCTGATCCTTTATTTTTCTGTCATGTATTAAAGTGACTCGATACAAAAATTTCGTTTACTCGGAGACAGAATTTACAAAGGTTTGAGAAAACATATATAACATGCTTGTACAAAATATGTTTCAGATACATGCAAGGGTGCCAATTACAGGTAAGTAACTAGTAACGACCTGCTAAAGCATCAAGAAGTGTGGATTTGCCACAGCCTGAAGGACCAACTATAGCCAAAAGCTTCCCTGGTTGGGCATAGCCTGTAAGGCCATGCAGAATTAATTTTCTTTCCTTTCCACTGGTAACAGTAGCCTCCAAATTCTCCCATGTCACTGTTATGTCGTTCTCTTCTTCAAAGTCCATTGCACTAATTTGTGTACATGCTGATCCTGAGGTGATTATTTATAGAGAAGCAAACCATTGCAATTTAATTAAAAGAATAATTTTTTTTTATATATATAAAAATAATAACTTTTTATTTTCATTACGATTCATTAACTATTTGAACGAGAATTGAGCAATAGTTTAATGTGGTGGAACCTAATTTCATTCAATGTGGAAAGAGTGCTGTAGGTTGCATGAGAGTTATTGTATTGTCTAGTTCGTACCGATGTTAACGCTTGAACCCACAGGGCAAAAAATTGACAAGTAACTCCAATCCATTAATGTGACCTTGTCCTATATTAAAGGTAAAAGATAATTTCAAATTTTAAAAATAAAAAGATATTTATTTTTAAAATTGAAGTTATACCGATGAAAATAATTTTATTAAGTTAAATATTTTGATAAATAAATTATAATATATGTATAAATTTTAATGAAACACTATTATTTTTTATTAGTTTAAAATAAGTTAATCCATTAATCTACATATAAACCTATATAACCTAAATGGGGGTAAACAAATAATCTAGTCTAGTTTATATATATTTTTTCTTAACTCGGTCTGTTTTATAGGTTTTTCGAATCGATGTATTATTTGACAATTTTAAATAAAAATTATTAGTTACACTCCATTACTATAGTTGAAATAAGTCTTTTAACCAATTTATATATATATATATATATATATATATATATATATAAAATATTTTTTAGTTCCTAAGATGAAGAGTAAAACAGAATTAAAAATGATATAAAATTTAAAAGTTATACTTATAGAAATCAAATAAAATAATTAATTTTTAAAAAAAATTTCTGGAATGATATTTCAATTTGGTCAATCAAATGGTTTAAATTATTTCATATATATGTAAGATATTAATTTAATCTTTTCATCATCAGCTTAATATATAGACTAAATTTTAGTCTGTCATGTTCTAAATACTCATAAAACATGCATTCGTTGTGTATTTCCACTTTACTTAACAACAACAGTATCAACTTAATTCAAAAGTTTCTTTCTCCAATAAATTTCAATGCAGTTAGATTATGAAAAAACAGTCAACAATATCAACAAGCAGTAAGTATGCAGCTTGACAGGAAGAGGAAATTAGTAAGTGAATGAGACCATCTTGAAGCTTGTCTCTAATTAAATAACTGTCAACTTCTATATGTTTTGTATGCTCATGAAATGTAGGATTTTTAACATATAGTTATTCTATTATTGCATAATGCTACAAAATGAGTAGGAATCAAGAGATTGAAGTGAGTGCATAAATAATGCAGTCATTGAAACTCATTAGTGAGTAAGACTAATGCTCTGTACTTTATTTCAAACAAATATTTAGAAATAGTCTTTTTCTTCTTTGATTTCTAAGAAACCAAAGCATCCCAAAGAAGACACAATAATATCCTGTGATAGAGTGCTTACTATCAGGACAAAGGCTCTAATTAGAGTCTGAAAAAGCTCAAATACTAAAACTGTTTTGTGAAGGGAAAAGGAAGCCAATGTTAAGGAACCTTTTAATATCCTAGAACATGATAAACAACTTCCATGTGAGATTGCCTTGATTGAGAAACATATTGACTCAATTGTTTGACAGCAAAACAATGTCTAGATGAGTATTGGTTCAGTAAAGCAAATGCCCTATAAGTCTTTAATACTTAGAGGGGTTATCCAACAATTCTCCCTCATTAGCTCACAATGTGAAACATGGATCCATAGGGGATGATGGAGGCTTGCAAGCTAACATGCCATTATTAGAGTGTAAGTCAAGGAAATGCTTTCTCTAATTGAGTACCATGTTTTTAATAGATAGACAAATCTCCAACCAAATTTGGTTTTTCTCAAGAGCAAGTAACTCCTTACTCGTGGTTTCTTTCCAATAATTAAATGCTTCAACAAAAGAGTTGGGTTCATATTAAGAGGAAGTGTTAGAACAAAAAGTAATGTGAGACTTGTTAAAAATCTCATATCGATTAGAGATAAGATAAAATTAATATATATGAAATAAGTACAAACCTCATCTCATTGAGTCGATTTTATGAGAATGAATTAGACTTAAAATCTACTTCTTTTATGGTATTAGAGCTTATTCTAACAAGTTTGTTAGATCTTATTGGACCACCCACTATCAGGTTGTTGTTGGACCACCTATATGTTGGTCCACGTTCGAACTGGGACGTCTCAACATGAAAATGGTGTGTTAGAGATTTTATATCAATTAGAGATAAGACAAAGTTAATGTATATAAAATATGTGTAAATCTTACCTCACTGAATTGGTTTTATGAGAATGAGTTAAATTTAAAATTCACTTCTGTTACGACTTAGAAAAATGAATAGGAGGCAAAATAATTTTTGAAGACGGTATTTAGTACATAAAGACACAAAGACCTGTGGGCAGAGAAAAGTTGACAAAATACTTCAAGTACTTAAATCTTTTTCATTGTTTTTGATGATGAACTCATTTGTGGTTTTGTAGGAGGAAAAAACTTGGAGATTCATTGTTTGAATTTGTTGGAACATAATTTTGTTTAATGATTTCCTTAAATGAAATGTTAATGTAGTTGCCATTGTTAGGTGTAGATGTAAAAGACTGATTCACAGTACAATCCTTGAGAATCTCAAGAAAAAAATCCATAAAAGTGTGACCCACGGATTTAAGAGAAGCACTTGATGCATCTTTATCAGCATGAAGGAAAATATATTTTCAGAAAATATTACATTTCTTGAAACAACAATATTTGACTTTTCAAGATGAAAAGTACAAAACCTTTTATACCTTCCTTACGTTCTAAAAACACTTATTGGAGATCATGAACTAGAGTTGTCACATGAAGCATTGAGGGTACTAACAAAGGTTAGACATCCCAATATTTTAAATGACTAAGATTTGATGGATTTCTATAAAAAATTTTAAATAGTATTTTATTTTTAAAAGTTGGTGATGAGGTGAATAACATGTGAAACAATAAATAATCAAAGATGGACAAATTTTATAAAAAATTAAGATCGCAAGAACCATTCATAATATATTCATATTTTCACACTAAAATACTATTTTATCGAGGAATTTCAATACAACTAATTTAGTAAACATTTTCTTTTTTAAAAAAAAATAATGCATAAAAAATTTAAATCCATTATTACTTCTTAAATTTTTTATTTTGCTATCAATTTGATTTTTAATTATAATTTTTTGTAGGTTTATTTTTATTTCATATTTTTCTTCTATAAATCATATCCAAGTTAATCTCGTAAAATCATGCACCAAAGAAAAAATATTTATAAGCTGGGATTTTAAGAATTGGAATTTTATGTAATCCCTATGTATCAATATGTAAATTTTAAAAAATTTTATAGACTTTTTTTTTTATCAAAAGAAAATAATAGCTTTCTTTGTTTTACAAAGTGACATAAGGAGAACAAATTGAAGTATTAATATTATAAAATAAATTTTTTTTTTCAAACAATCATATAAAACGTGTCCAATGTAACCATGCCACAACTTTGCTATTTTAGGATTTATGATAACTTTATTCCTATTACACTGTAAAGGGTCATATTTGTACTTATATTCATACAACTTAGTGTAAAGGAAAGAGAAGTATTTAAAGTCTTAAAGATTTATTCATTAGTTTCTAAGATTTATCTAAAATGTAAAATAATTTGAATAGTGAAAAAGAATCGTTTTTTTTTCCCTCTATTGTCACTCCTTTTTACCCACTTTTTTTCTATTTTTCTAAAATACTCTTATTTAATTTGTTATTTATTGCAACTCCCACATTCTTTTTCTTAAAAATAAATTAATATAACAATTGTTTCTATAAACACTCCACTTTCCCTATGAAATAACGATGCTTGTACATTCCAAAAGAAATAATCCACCACTAGGTACTGTCTTGACCTCCTTCCCAGATCATAGCTATAACACCCTTAATTTTTGGATGTGTATTTTAATTGTGTGTGATATTTAAAATTAATAAAAATTATTTTTTTAAAAAAGGAAAATAAATATTAATATAATAATAATAATAATAATAATAAAAAAATCCGCTCAGCGCATTTTGGAGCGTCTAGCACAACCGTGTGCTCAGCGCAACTGTAAAAATATAAAAAAATATTTACTATTTGCACCCCCCTATTTTCTGTTTTTACTATTCGCAGCCCCCTGTTTTTACTATTTGTACTCTTATTTTACATTGTGTTCTAAATTGTTATTTGCACCCCGTTTTACTATTTGCACCCCTGTTTTACCATTTGCACCCCAAAGTGTTTTATTTATTTTAAAATAGCGTTTGATAGTGAGAATTTGAGACTAACTAGAGGGTAGAAAGAAACTTTGAAATATGAATAATACGATTGATCATGAATGAGAGAACGATGTTTGATGTTATGAAATAAGAAAATGATATAGATGGCGGTCAAAAGAATATTTTATGATGAGAGTTGGAACTACCTAAAGGGTAGAGAAATTGCGAGAATTTATGGATTTATGCCATCTAAAGTCATTAATTTCCGTGTGGATGAGCTATAGAGATACACTGGGGTATAGTTCAAGAAGGTTTGATAACCTGGGGGAATGAGAGTGTGGCGGAGTGGTCCATGCCGTGATGTACACAACGTGCAATGGGAGCTGTCGCAGGCCTCACACTCCATTACCCGACTGAATCGCTAACTATACTTTTTGCCAAAGTGGCTCGTGCGCACACGTTGTATCCGTGGGGCGTATTGCCAATCGGTGGCTATCCACACCGGCGTAAGGCCAATGTCACCTGGGTGGTGGAGTTGGTAGCGTTATTTTGGGATCCCAAGAGTACCTAGAGTACCGAAACTAATGTGATTACAGTTTGAATAGTGATGTGAGTGAGACATATGACTAACGTACATGATAAGGAAATATGAGGGAATTTAAATAATAATGTTATAAAAAGATTAAAAGAACTTATTTGACGAGGTTGGAAATTGATAGTTAAAGAATTTTTATTAAGATGTAATACTCAATTATATTAATCATTTTTTCTGATTAAATATTTATTTTTGTGATTATTCCTTACAACCAATTTTTCAGGAAATTATGTAAGAAGATTCGTGAGACACTCATCTCCTGGATGAGAATTTGATTGGTAGGACAAATCCTGCTTCTTCTTGTTGATGGGGAACATGCTCTGAGTATAGGGATTCATATTATTATATGTGTATGAATAAAAAGATTTCTATACTCTAACCTAAGAAAATATTTGTTAAATAATAAAAATAATTTTGATTATTTTGTGATTTTAAATGATAGGTTCCTTATCCATAGTATTATTTTATAATGTTTAAATATTACTGTAAATAGTTTATTTCTATGAAACAATTAAGTTATTGTGAAAATTTCATGAATTCATCTTATTCCTTAAAATGAGTAAATAAAATATTTAGTTTCTATAGTTATAATATATTTGACACCATGTAATTATTTTATGAATAATGCTCGACTTATTTCTGAAATTTATTCTTTATCCTTAAATTTATTGTTTATAAATTTAATTTAGAATTTATCAATCGTATTTAGGTTGAGTTAAATAATTATTAAATATTTCTTTTTGTCAAACAAATCCTATATATCTATTTTATTTTAAGTTGACCATTGACTGTGAAAAAAAAAATCTTGAAATATTATTTACTTAGTTTTATTATTTAAAGAAAATTATAATATTAAGAATAATGATTTGAGGCGTTACATTAGTGGTATCAGAGCAGTTCGTCCTAACAAGACTGGGGTGTGGACTTAGCCATTGCTTGTGTTATGTATTCCTATATTCTTGTGAAAACAAGAATACAAATTGAATATTGTTTGTATGATTTACTTGGTAATCATAGTGAGAATTTGTGTAGTAATTGTTTTATCCTTGTATTCTCCATGGTTAGAAGGACTAATTAAAAATGTGAGTTATGAATTCGTTTGAAACTGAGGCATTAGTGTCACATTATCATTATTAGGAGTTTTAGTATTTTAACTGTTGGCTTCGGTATAAATGATTTTAGTACTTGGGAAATTTAATATATGATTAAAATGTTGGACCAACTGGATTTGTTGACTTTTGCAAGTATTATATGGTACGGTTTAGTGTAGTGCTGATTTGGAGTAAGATTATATTAAATCCCAAATAAAGAGAAAATTGTTCTAGCTTCATGAAAGTTGAGAGGAGCATATAATAGTTTTGACTTTGTGCCCGAGAACGTGAAGGTTTGTGAATTCTTATGAGGTATCATTTGCTAAGATTTAGGAAGGACTTTGACTTTGAAGTAAATACATAAGAATTATAGAATGTAGGCTATGATTAGGATATTATGGGATGTGATAGAATAGGGACCACATGACAATATTGGATTAGACAAGAAAGAATAATGATTATCTACTTAAGATGTGTTAGAGAATTCTTTTTGAGCAGTAAGTACTCGATAGTTAGACATCATGACCTACGTAATAGAAAAGTAAAGAACTAGGATTTCTTCTTCTATTTGGAATATTCTATACAAAAATTTAAAGAGAGAATAAATAAGATCAATATTAGGTTGTACTCCCATCTGACCAAATTCTAAAAATTCTCATGGTCTAAGTTGTTTGTTATTGTAAATTGTATGTCCTTCTATAACTACTATTCATCATTTGATTCTTTTCTCTATCCTTGTATGAATTTCGAAACAAGTTGTTTATTGATGAATCCCATGCCTCAAAATATTTTCCTATCATTTCTGCATTTGAGCAGAATGAAAGTCTTCATGGAAGAATGAATTTTGATAGAGTTGTGAGGGTGCACACTCAGGACTTAGTCAAAATGATTTCCCTTCCTGATGATAACCTTCTTTGAAATCATTGTCTCAATTCTTGTCAGTTCTATTCTATGTCTTTAAAAGTTGCAAGCCATCATGAATTTAGTTACAAAAGACTTATGAAAATTTTAGAAGATTGAAGTTTGATTTGAAGAAGGAGAATTAGCATGTGATTTAGTTACCATTAAGTTCAAGTGATGTGAGAGGAGAACCAAATATTATTTTATGGATTTATTCTAGATACAGTAAGTATTTAGTTATGCCGCTAGAGGAAAGTAATATCAACATTTAGAAAATGGGTAATAGGCATGGAGTATAAGAAAAATATTTTATCGACATTTGGATAAATGATTCAAAGTTTAGTGAAGATATTTTTAAGTATGTTGAGAGCAATAAGGGGCATTAACAATCAGTAAGAAGTCGGAGAAAAGCCTGAAAGGGGAGATACATTAGAAACTACAAATACTATTCCCTGAGATGATTAAGCAAAACCCAGACTCAGAAACCTGAAACTTGACTCATAGAGCAGTGTAATAGTGACCATTCAGGTTTCCACGACCTTTCATCTACTTCGTGCTTCCTTTGAAGTGACCAATTCCGATTGAGTTTAAGGAAATTCAAATTATCGAAAAAATGTTGATTCAGATTCCTCGCCTTACCAATTCTCTCAGAGACCCCTTCGATGTCGACCAGTACTACCTTCATTGCAAAACCATTCTCCAACACCAAAAGCCTCGCAATTCTGCAAGTTCTCTTGATGAATCGGAACTGGCGCGGAAGCTTATGTACAAGTGGGAAGAAGCTTTTTCGGAATTGCGGCAAGCCTTACTATGTATACTAGGATTAGATGTTCTTAGTTAGATTGAGCAATATAGACAAGTATTAGGGAGATTTTCTTAGTAGGCATTGACATAGATTAAGTTGACTTAGGAAGGAACGAGAATTTAGTTGGAGTAAGGAAGCTAAGTCAAATTTTCAAGGATTATAGAAAGGATTGGCATGAATCTATGTTTTCAGGATCAGTAAAGGAAACTAGAATTTGTTGAGATGTACTGAGGTAAGAAATAAGATGTATCTTAATGTAAATTAGAAGGAATATTCTTGGGTACCTAAGAGAACGAGACTATATAGTAAATTACCTAACGTATGGCGTGAAAGTAATAGATTGGCATTGGTGTCAAAGTTTAGAGATACTCTATTTATAAGATGAAATTAAGAGGGATCAACTGTCTTGATTAATCAAAATAAGGTAACGAAGGTATGGTAAGTGAAATTCTAAGGATTTTAACCTTAATATATTATACATTACGGTAGTATAGAGATTACACTAGGCATAGTAAGTAGAAAACTTTAAAATATGTCACAGGGTTAGCGACGAAGAATGGTGAGTGATAAAAAGATTTAGGAGCCTTGGAGTTTAGTGGCAATTTATTAAGGACAAATACATGAAAAGTATGATTCGACAAAAGAAGGAAGTAAGGATTGGAAAATTTTACTATAATACAGACAAGTCAAATTGAGAGATGAAATATATATAGGTGTATATTCTTTGAGTGGAAGAAATGTAAAGGTTTAAAGAGATTGAAGTGTCTTATGACAAGGGAGGATCGATAAAAGCAAAGAGATGGTAATAACACATCAATAAATAATTAAGGTTAAAGGTAAAGTATTGGAGGAATATGAGAGGATGAAAAATGATTTAGCTTAGGAGAAGATTCACAATTACAATAATAGGTGGGATACGATATTTAGAAAATCATTATAGTAATGAGTGACAAAACAAGGCGGAAAGAGATAGTATTGTATTATAATCACTAGGGATTTTAGGTACAGCATACCATACAATGGATGAGGAATAAAGATAAAGTAAAGGAAGAAGTAGAGTTGGATGTTAATATAAGAGTTGTGACTTAGGTAATGAAATGATTATGAAGTATTAAGAATTTGAAGTAGTGTTGTTTAAATGAAGCATAATAAATCTAAGAAGACTTATATAAGAAAAAAGAGTTTATTTGGAGCGAAGGAAGTGAGAGAAGTTTCCAAGAATTTAAGAAATGATTGTCATTAACACTAGTATCAATCTTGGTTAATTCAAGAAAGGAGTTAGAAGTTTATTTTGATATGCCGAAAGAGGAACTAAGATATTTTGATTATAGAACTAAGAGGTAATCATAAGTATTTAGGAAATTGAGATTATATGGATCAAATTACCTGACCTACTATTTTGGGCTAGCAATAGCAATCCACTTATTTCAGAGTTAAGGATACCATTATGTAGAACGATATTTAAAGTATTCAGGAATCATAAAGGTCTAAAGTACTTATCCGAATTAAGTAATTATGTCACTTTGTAAAATAAATGTTGCAATGAATGTGTGGAGTGGAAAGTCATTTCGGGTATCAATTGTGGAAGTAAACAAGTGATGATTAATAAGAATAGTTTAGAAATTTGAGATTAGTAGTGAAAGTGCAACTAAAAGGTATACACTTAGAAACTAGGAAAGTTATTCCTACACTTTATTATAGATGATAGAGAAGTGCAACAAAAAGACAAATATTTTAAGGATACAAAGGTAGTAGGAAGGAAAAGATAAGAGCTTATGATTTTATCTTCATAAAAAAAAATAAGATTCGTCGAGTTTGGAAGTACATAAAAGTAGGATAAGTTATTATTTGGAACTTAGAAAGATATGTTAAGTGAGACCTTCAAAATAATTTTGTGATGATAGGGAGAACATGAGATTGGAACCTACATAATAAGATGAGATTGTGACCAATCACTTTAGTTGCTAGCGAATTTCGAGGACAAAATTCTTAAAAGGATGGGAGAGTTGTAACACCCTTAGTTTTTGGATGTGTATTTTAATTGTGTGTGATATTTAAAATTAATAAAAATTATTTTTGTATGATAATAATTATTTTTTTAAAAAAGGAAAATAAATATTAATATAATAATAATAATAATAAAAATTACTATTTGCACCCCCTATTTTCTATTTTAACTATTTGCACCCCCCCTGTTTTTACTATTTGTACTCTTATTTTACATTGTGTTCTAAATTGTTATTTGCACCCCTGTTTTACCATTTGCCCCCCAAAGTGTTTTATTTATTTTAAAATAGCGTTTGATGGTGAGAATTTGAGACTAACTAGAGGGTAGAAAGAAACTTTGAAATATGAATAATACGATTGATCATGAATGAGAGAACGGTGTTTGATGTTATGAAATAAGAAAATGATTTAGATGGCGGTCAAAAGAATATTTTATGATGAGAGTTGGAACTACCTAAAGGGTAGAGAAATTGCGAGAATTTGTGGATTTATGCCATCTAAAGTCATTAATTTCTGCATGGATGAGCTACAGAGATACACTGGGGTATAGTTCAGGAAGGTTTGATAACCTGGGGGAATGAGAGTGTGGCGGAGTGGTCCATGCCGTGATGTACACAACGTGCAATGGGAGCTGCCGCAGGCCTCACACTCCATTACCCGACTGAATCGCTGACTATACTTTTTGTCAAAGTGGCTCATGCGCACACGTTGTATCCGTGGGGCATATTGCCAACCGGTGGCTATCCACACCGGCGTAAGGCCAATGTCACTTGGGTGGTGGGGTTGGTAGCGTTATTTTGGGATCCCAAGGGTACCTAGAGTACCGAAACTAATGTGATTACAGTTTGAATAGTGATATGAGTGAGGCATATGACTAACGTACGTGATAAGGAAATATGAGGGAATTTAAATAATAATGTTATAAAAAGATTAAAAGAACTTATTTGACGAGGTTGGAAATTCATAGTTAAAGAATTTTTATTAAGATGTAATACTCAATTATATTAATCGTTTTTTCTGATTAAATATTTATTTTTGTGATTATTAAACATAAATATCTTGAATCTTGTTGGAAGATTATTGTGAGGAAGAAACTCACCCTTACAACCAATTTTTCAGGAAATTGTGTAAGAAGATTCATGAGACACTCATCTCTTGGATGAGAATTTGATTGGTAAGACAAATCCTGCTTCTTCTTGTTGATGGGGAACATGCTTTGAGTATAGGGATTCATATTATTATATGTGTATGAATAAAAAGATTTCTATACTCTAACCTAAGAAAATATTTGTTAAATAATAAGAATAATTTTGATTATTTTGTGATTTTAAATGATAGGTTCCTTATCCATAGTATTATTTTATAATGTTTAAATATTACTATAAATAGTTTATTTCTATGAAACAATTAAGTTATTGTGAAAATTTCATGAATTCATCTTATTCCTTAAAATGAGTAAATAAAATATTTAGTTTCTATAGTTATAATATATTTGACACCATGTAATTATTTTATGAATAATGCTCGACTTATTTCTGAAATTTATTCTTTATCCTTAAATTTATTGTTTATAAATTTAATTTAGAATTTATCAATCGTATTTAGGTTGAGTTAAATAATTATTAAATATTTCTTTTTGTCAAACAAATCCTATATATCTATTTTATTTTAAGTTGACCATTGACTGTGAAAAAAAAAATCTTGAAATATTATTTACTTGTTTTATTAATTAAAGAAAATTATAATATTAAGAATAATGATTTGAGGCGTTACAATAGCCAATCACACCATCATGATCATCTTTTTTTTCCTTCACAAATATATGCTTGGTCTCATACTAATTAATAAACACAATAATATCACTGTAAAAAAAAATGACAACAATATCACATCACTGCATCCTTCATATATATGTTATCTGTGTCAAATTTGTTTTCTCTCTAAAATAGACATAATATGTATAAACTCATCAAGAACAAGTAAAAAAAAAAAAAAAACATTAAATCCCCAAAATAAAATTTCTCATCAGGACTACATGACAAACAAAAATAAGTAACTGATAACAAAATCATATGCAATTTATCGAAAGCTTCGACTAGGATAAAAATATTTAAACTTCTCCTTGTGAGCCTGTGCAATCCTGGCTGCAATCCAAAAGAGAATTAAAAATGCAAGTTAAATGTCTCTTAAGTTTAATCATCAAACATTTACATTCAGGTACGAAACATTCAATTAATCATTATTCAATATGTAAGACAACAATTTACCTGAAAACGAAAGAAGATGTAGCATGCTTAGTTCTTTTTGGACAAGTGCGGCAATTGTGGCCACTATCTATACATAAACTACATTTTTTCACATTTTCTTCTCTTTCAAATGTTGATGGCTCACGCTTGGTAGAAGTTGAACCTTTTTTTCTCCCTTTATGAGATTGAACATAAGGCTCAAGAATTAAAGGACTAGAGGCAAATATAAATTGATTAAGTTGCTTTTGCACATTTTCTTTTTGACTATGAGACAATATTTTATACTTTGAATTCAATCCTTCAACAAGTTTTCCCCATCATTCTTCTTCATCTTGCTCCTCATCAAGCTTAGAAAATAATTTGTCATCAATTCTCCATTGTGGATGTATATCATTAATTTCCAAAGTTTCTTTTTTCTCCTCCTTAATCTTATGTGCACAAGGAAGACCCATTGTCTTAGAAAAATGACCTTTACATACCGTTGAGAGATCCTCAGAAAATACCAATTCATATTGCTTGAAGAGCTTCTCCAAGGCAAACATAGATACACAAGTAACCAAATTTTGAAAATAGGGGATACAGAATTTATGTGGCACACGAATCCTCTCACTATAAGCTTGAACTTTTATCTCTTGAAACTGATTTTTAATTGCATTGCACATTTTATCTTTTACGGTACGAAGATCACATGTGGAAACTTGAAGGTATCTTTTCAAAGTTGCATGAGCACCCTCGGCTCTTGAAGTAACACGATTCCCAAAATGAGTATACTTTTTTGTCCAAGCACTTACAAACTTTTCTTTTTGTGGAAGCCAAGTGTTATAAATATAATTAAGAACTTGAGGATATTCCATATATTGATTTGCAAACCTCTTCCAACCTTCATAAAATGATTTCACATTTGGAGATTCAATCAAAGATGTCCAAGATGAAAGAAACAATTCCCAATCATCTTCCTTTGCAAAATGACGCTTGCAATTAGCAAGAATGTTCTTCTCAACATGTCAAACACATAAAACATTAGCAGTATTTGGGAAGACAACTTTTATTGCATTCATTAGGGACAACTCTCGATCTGAAACAATAACCAGTGGATGATTATCGATTTCCAACATTTTTTTTAACATAGTTAGTGCCCAAACATAATCTTTTTCCTCTTCCCTTTCCAAAAAGGCAAAACATGAGTAGAATGACGTGTTAAAACTAGTGACTCCTATTATATCCTGAAGAGGCATTTTGTGCCTATTGGTCTTGTAAGTGCAGTCCATCACAAATACATTTGGGTAACTTTTTTATAATGTGATAGAAATTGGATGAGCAAAAAATACTTGAGTCAAACGACCTTCTTGGTTATATTCAATTTCATAGAAGAAACCACCACTGTCAAGCTCTTCCACCAATGCTTCAATCGTAGTACGACCAGCTAGGCTCTCCCTAATAATTTTAGCTCTAGTATTATAGAGAGTTGTTGCTATTAATTGAAGATCTGTGTTCCTCAAATGAAGTGAAGTCAGAATTTGGCGTGGAGGTATACCAGACATGATCATTTATTTGATTCTTGTTATTTCCTCTTCTGAAAAGCGACGAGCATATGGGTGGGATAATTTGAGTGAGAGTTGTAATAGACAACAAATTAAATAAGGGTATTTTAGGAAAATAGAAAAAATGTGAGTAAAAAATAGTGGTAATAGAAGAATGAGGAATGACAATAGAGCTTTTATTTTTTTCAATCTTGAAGTATAAATAAGATTAATTTGAAAGGAAGAAATATATAACATATCATTCAACTTAAGAAATTTATAAATTTTAAGAATTCTAACAAGATTGATACGTGATTTATTATCATTAGGTAGAATTAATGATCAAATTAGTACATGAATCGGTTATCGAAATCAATTACTAAATTAATGACAAAATAAATTATTAATAATCGAATGAGAGAATAAATTAATATTTAAAAATCTAATACCAATCACAAAATGGATCACTATTCTCTTAAAATTTTTAATTTTATTTTAAATTTTTATTCAAAAATGATAAACTTAATAAATATATAAAATATAGGTTCACTGTATGAAATTTATCAAAATAAAACTATTTTAAATATATTCATCAAATTCAATCAATCATCCATATAATAATAATGTTTAGATAATTAAAATTTAAATATGTAGAAAATTAATTATAAAGTAGAATAAAAATATATATGTTGTTTAGCTCCAAGAGTCTCTAACTTTTTCATAAATGAATACATCTTTTCTTTACACTTTGTTTGTTTTTTTTTTCTTTACTTGAGATATGATCACACATATAATATTAATAAGATACATATTTCATATCATAATAGATGAATATATATTTATTTTAACTAATAATAAACAATATATTAACTAACACATTTATTTAAAAAATCTAACCAAACTTATATTTTTAATATTTTGTATGAGTTAAAGTTTAGATAACAATAAAATAATTGATATATATATATATATATAAAAGCAATAATACAAAAGAAGAAGATAAATATATAAAAAAAAATGAAAAATATTTTCAAAATGCAATTTAGAAAAAGAAAAACTAATTTTCCCAAAAATAATAACCCATTATGGTATGTGTTATATTTTAAAATAATGACTCATTTTATCATTTTAAGTCCTCTTACAAATTCTTCCTATTAATTTTTTTACTTAATTGATATAGTAGGTAAATAAATAGTAAAAATTTTATGTTTTCAAGATATTTATATCTGTTGTTTTAATATTTTTATAAACTTAAGACAATTTATAAAAGAATATAATATTATTCAGTTTGTCCCATAAACAAAAGCTCTTCGAATATGCCATATTTGAATATTAAATAGTACACTGAAAACTAGAGAAGACAAAGCAAAGAAGTTTCTGTTGGGCTTGGAATTTGTACAAGCCTTGGAAATGGTTACATGCTTGGCCTCACTACCATAAAAATGTAAACCAACAAATGAAAATCAAAACAAGTCTAGTAAATTACAGAATTAAATAAATTTATTGGGTTTGTTGGTAAATTTATGAATTTTCTATATATATTTTCTGGTAAAAATTGTTGAAGATCAAAATGAGAAAATAAATTATTAAAAGCTATATACAAAATATATTAATTTATAAGGGAAAAAATAGTCTCAATTATAAATATAAACATTAACCACACAACACTCACTTGCATAGCTTTCAATTACTTAATATCTTGTGTGTCTTTACTCTATAGGAAGTATACAAACAGTGTGAGAAGATAAATGTTCTTTCACCATTAATCAACCAAACACAAGAATTGTGAGGCAATACTATATATAATAATATACGAAAGCATTATTCTAAAGTCACCTTGAAAAAGTCTAGAAAACCTCTCAACTTGGTTCATATAAGAGACCACAAACATTGCAATAAGCAATCACAATTCCCCTCGCCTCCCCTTACATGACCGTTTCTAACTATCTTCAAATGTCCTTATTTTCATCATCGACTATATATCAACAACGATTGAAAAAATTATCCTCATTAGAATAAACCATAGTTAAAAATCCTGTACAAAAGTGACAATCTAGTAATAATTATGAGACAAACGATATAAGTATCAATATCAAATTTTGAAACTTGTTCGTTAAACAACTCTTTCAATATACAATTTAGATGGACTATGATTGCATAACCTTATATAAGGATATGAAATTTGCCTTTTCTAACTAGTGAAACTATTAAAAGTGTATCTTACAATTAAAGTGCCTTGTAATCTTAACATCAAATTAACAGAAGATACATTCTTCTTTTTCCATTTCATACAGTTTTTTCACTTTAAGAGAAACTTAACTGTAGAATTAGAGAGACATAATAATTAATAACCCCTGACAGAAGTTGAACTACTGCTTAGACAGCATTATAATCATCCATCTCATTTTCAACGATGTTGGTTCTGGAAAAGATTTTTGCTTGGGGACCATTAATGCCGACATGAACTTGTCTGAGTTTCTCCTTGCTCTTAGTGATGATCAAGAACACAACTCGATACAGAACAATCATTCCAAACATGATAGCAAGATCAACCCACTTGGAGTGACCCATTTGCACGTGCCATGTGTCAGTTAGTGCTTCCGAATAAAGCTCTAAGCCTTCATATTCATTCTTTAACAGTCCTTGGAAAGCATAGGTGAGGAAGGAAACATAGTAAAAAGGGTATTTCCATAATGGTTTGGGAAGATCATCTGGCAGTCTATAGAACCCACTTGTCAAAATCATGAGTCCTTCAATTCCACCAGTAGTGATCACACCCATCACAAAGTTTGGGAAAATACTCCCAACAACCATCATAAGGCTATCAACCCATGTCACCACAGCAAATAAGACAGAAGCAAAGTACACAAAGTTTCCTAATCCTTTGTGCAACCCAGAAATATAAGTAACTACTGCTCCTGGAATTATTGACATCAATATTGTGTAAGGAACAACAGAGGATAAGTTGGCTATGAGAAAAGCCGTAATTCCATAGTGCCCATTCAATCGCTCTCGCTCAAACACCTGGCATGCAGAAAGGAACACAATTTGTGTTATATATATGGAGAGGTATTTGTATCCAAATTCCAACTAACAAGTCAATTCTTTTCATCTTTTCTCTTCTCATAAGTGATTTGGTTGTGAATCACCACCACTTTATAACTTGTTATTATGATTTCCTACATCATAGTTATATTCTTCATAGACTTCATTATAAGTAATAACAAATTCTTGATATCAAGTTTGGATGAAAGACAGTTCTAAATTTTATCAAGTTTGGATACAAAGTGGAGTGCAGATGCAGTGAATCTTTGGATAATATGAAGCAACAATTTTACCTTCATTTCGTCGATTAATGGAGCGATTCCACCAACAAGTGTCATGAAAGACACAACTGAAACGAAAAAGCAAAGCAGCGATCCTCTATCCTGAAGCATGCATGAGGAAATTACCAACATCAATTTTATACGTAGTAAACAGGGGAGCAAAATTATATGGGTCTTATATATTCTGTTTAGACCAACTTTTCTCCAAATACTTCTTATAAAAATAAAATTGAATTAAATAAGTTATTTATAAATTAAAATTAATTTAAATATAAAATAATTTATATCAATTTCTTTGGAATCAGATTTTTATGTATGTATAAACTTATTTTAGTTAATGAAAAACATATTTTTTATTTTTTTACTTTCAAATTTTAGAAGTTTTTATAGATAAATTTACCCAATAAACTCTATATTAGTGTTGTACTAATTTAATCCCTTAAATTTATATAGTGTCAATTTCTACAATCTTTAATGTTTAGTTTTTTAATATTTTTCATCCCTGAAATTATTTAAGTTTAAAAATATTAAAAAAAAAAAAATTTGTAATGTTGAGCCATAGATCAGTTTGAATCAAGCATATGAATTTTTTAATTATAAATTTTTCAGGCTTTTCTTAGGCAACAATGCAAGACTTTTTAGAGTTTATACGTGCCTATGGTAAAATTATATGAATAAGCTTTTAAAATGGTTTTGAACGTTAGTTAATATTAATTTACATAAATAATTTAATTATTTTTACCTCATTAAATAATTTAATTTTCTCTTCAATTCTTTGATAAAAATAAAATTAACGGAATAAATAAAAAATATAATAATTCTACAAAATTTTGTAAATTTAATTTATATATTATTAGTTAAAACTTTTCTGCATCCAAAAAGTATCATTTTATCACGTCATATGATAATATGATATGATGAGATGAGGAAAATCTAATGACATGGCTATCTAAATGCATAGAAATTAAATTCAGATTTTTTTACAAGAAAACTAATCTATGCATAATTTAAAATAGAATTATATGTATGCAAAATTCACTAGTAATAAATAAGATTGGCAAGACCAAATTATATATACTGTAAATTAATTATATAAATATAATTTATTTTATTATAATATTAATCATGTATAGTAAGGTAGAATTTATTTTTTTATGATAATTATCTTCATTATAAATTTATCTATATAATAACTATTTGATAGTTGTAAAATAATTTGATATTGATATGTACGGAAAGATACTTCATCCATATTATTTTTAAGTTTTTGTTTGGAGTGGAAGGAAGTAAAAAAAGAAAGAAATAAATAAAAAGAAAAATTAAAGTTATTTGAATTAAAAGAAAAGTAAAAATAAAAAAAAATGAAAAAGTATTATTTATTATTAATAAAATTTTATTTTTTTAATTTTTTTATTATTTTAATTATTTATTAAAATTATAATAAAAAATAAAATATTATTTAATAATATTATTAATAATTTTATTTATTATTTTAATATTATTTTTTATTTATTTATTTGTTATTATTATTTTAAAAAGAAAAACACTCATAATCAATTATGCATACATACATGATTGATTATGGGTATTAAAATGCCTCTCCAAAATAATAGTGAGTTATGTACACTTAAATTTCTGTATTTTTTTTTCTCATGAAAAGACAAAAATTATTATTTACTTTTACCACTCTTCCTCTACATAAATAGTAAACCAGCACATACAAATACAGTATTAATGGAATGTATGTTTAGTTGAATTTATTTAAATTTAATAAAAAATTAAATCATTATTAAGAAACAATGATTTAATTTCATTAATTTCTTACCATATTCTAAAAATACTTTAAATTTCTTAATATATAAAATCTGGGTGTAATTTTTCCTCTATTTGTTAGAGTATTATTTTATTCAAATATAAAATATTTTTATTTATAATATGACTATTATTATTTAGTATTAAAAAATAATGAGTTTTTTTTTTTCAGTATGTATATTATTTTAATAATTAAAAATATAAAAATCATTAGAAAATATTATATTGTTCCTTGTAATACTTTTTTTAAATGGTTCATATGTTTTAAATAGTATGATATAAATATTTGTTATTGGTTTACTTTTGTACTGTAACTTGATCTGACAAAAATAATAAATATAGAAAAATATTACGATAACATAAATATTTTAAGTTTTGAATATTAAATAAATAATACTATATAGTAAGAGGGAAAATAATATTTTAGTCTCTAATTTTACCTGAACCGATCGGATATTTGAACCGCTAACGTTGTAGTAGATAGAGCCAATGCATACAGATATTACGATAAACACAATTAGACGTGACCAATAATTGCCTGTGTCACGAAAGATTTGCAGAGAAGATCTTTTTATTAGAACAAGGCACTGTGTATGGAACGATGCATGAATCTTCCTCCTCCCAACTCCACCCGAATCCTATATACACACATTCATCTTCAAAATTTAGTGACTTGTATTATTGTCTAAATTCCAGGAATGAATTCAATATGAAACCTACACTTTCAGTTATGTTTGCGATTTCGTTCTGAATGTGATTTCTATGTTCAGATGATTTATAAGCACTGACAAGGATATTTGTTGCTTCTTCAGTAGTAATTCCTTCCCCAACATCCTGAAAACAAATAAATCAAGTTTCAACTTTTCATTTGCACTTTTTTATTTATAGTCTACAAGATATCATAAATATATATAACACCACCTTAAAGTCCTAAGCATCCAAATAAACTAGGGAGACTCAGTTTGGACACATACCTGAGTGAAATCTTTGTTTATGATCCTTAGGTAATGATCAGAAGGATTGTAGAGAGGTGGGCAAGGAAAACCATTTGAAGCAAAAAACTGCCAAAGGAAGAGTATCACAATATATTTATCATGTCAACTTCAAGCCTATAATATGGGATTTTCAGTTTCTAACCTGATTTGCATCAGAGGCTGGTCCGAAATATACTGTTTCTCCGGAAGAAAGGAGACAAAGATCATGAAAGAGTTGGAAAACCTCACTGCTAGGCTGGTGGATGGAAGAAACAATAGTCCTTTGAATTCCATCCCTTAGATTGAGACTTGCAATTCCACTCATAACATAATAAGAAGCTGCACTATCAAGGCCACTAGTTGGTTCATCAAGGAAGAGGAGTCTTGGATGTGTTAGAATCTCAACGCATATGCTAAGTCTCCTCTTCTGTCCCCCACTCAGGCCTTTACAACTCCACCCTCCAACCCTTGTGTTGATGGCATCTTGCAGACCCATTTCTCTCAGTGTACCATCTGCTCGTTCCTTCTTCTCGGCTATAGACATGGTGTTTGGAAACTGGAGTTGAGCTGAGTAGTACAAAGTTTCCCCAGCTGTTAAACATGACAGCATAGCATCATCTTGTGTCACATAGCCCTGATTTCACATTATGCAAGAGAAGGGTTATCATAAAAATCCGTTTTTACTACTATTATTTTTTCAAATAAAAAGGTGCAAGTTATCTTCAGGATCAGTAGCTTTTGAGAATGTTGTCTTACTGATGTTCCATATGCCAGTTCTTGTTTGTGGCCATTGATTAAAATCTTCCCGGTTTGCTTTATGTTTGATCCCAATCTTCCTGCATCATTGTTTGAATCATATGATCACAACTGTTATGTATAAAAACTAGCTTCCAACCAACCACACAGCGTACAAAAACAAACTTCTTCTGATTACATATAGTGCACTGCGGCCATCAATGTGAAACTCTGATACTTTGCTTTTCTGTCACTCATAAGTTCATTCAAGTCCAAATAGAATTTACTATAAGCTTTCAAATCACCTAAATCATGCTTATCCAAAATATGCTTCAGTTGAGTTGAAAAGTTAACTGTATAAATTATGTAGAGGAAGAATGAAGAGAATGATAATAAAAAATGTAGTTAGACACGAACTATTAGGCTCATATATTAATCAGATACATATAACGGTGCCACTCGCCAAGCACATACATAAATTGCAGTAAAGATTCTAATAATGACCTGCTAACGCATCAAGAAGAGTGGATTTGCCACAGCCTGAAGGACCAATTATAGCCAAAAGCCTCCCTGGTTGGGCATAACCTGTAAGCCCATGCAGAATTAGCTTTGTATTCTTTCCATTTGTAACAGTAGCTTCCAAATTCTCCCATGTCACTGTTATGTCATGCTCTTCTCCCATGTCGATTAGGTGAATTTGAGTGCACCCCGATCAATATCTTCAGGAGATTATTTATAATTGAACTTCACAAAGACAGCAACCCCATCACAACTTCTTGTGACCAATATTTCCTTTTGGATTTTTATTACACATTGACTAATTCGAAGAGAATTCGCCAATAGTTAATGTTGTGGAACCCAATTGTGATAGTTAATGTAGTTGTCTCATCATGGCAAGTGGCTCTGATCGGTTACTGTGGAGAGTTAATTCCATGTCCTAATTTGGTTACTAGTCTTCATCATGCCACTTCCTCATCCTTGCTGCCGGAAAAGTCTTCCAGCAAAAAGTTTTCAATTTATAGAATCATATATTCATGTATTAATTTGGCCACCAATCCAAAATAATGGACACATTATTTTATTTCATAAAGAGGTAAGCAAATTCTCCATCTTAGATATATAAAAAACATCTATAAAAAAAATAGTTTCTTAATTAAATTCTAATATTCTAATGACATCATAACATCTTTCAGCATTATCTTTTCCTTGTTGACATTGCTAATGACAGTTAATGTAATAGTTTCAGATTCTAGTTAAAATAAAAAAATATATATATTTTTAACCCTTATATTTTGTATCAATTATTAGAAATGAATTTTAAATCTAACTCAATCTCATCAAATTGATTTAATGAAATGAAATTTACATCTACTTTATATACATTAATTTGGTAAAATTGATTTAATAAAGTGAGGTTTGCACCTACTTTATATACATTAATTTGGTTCCTCACGTCGAAATGTCTAAACTCGAATATGGACATACAATTAGGTGGTACAACAACAACTTGATATAGGGTGGCCCAATAAAACCTAATAAACTTACTAAAATAAACATTGATACAATATTAAAAATAAACTTTAAATCTAACTCAATTTCATAAAATTGGTTCAATGAGATGAGATTTATAAGTATTTTATATACATTAATTTTATTTTATTTTTAGTCTATAAAAGATCTCTTAAAATTTGGTTTCTAGCTGATAAAACATACCCCAAGTGTGTTTAAAACCTCACTTGACATCAACAATCTCAATTTGAAAAGTTGCTTCCTCTTTTTTTCTCCCTCAAAATTTGCACTGTAGCTAAATTATGCAAAATGTTACTTTCTTTAGCTCAGCTAAAAATTAGTTCTTTTTATCTTAATCCTCACTAAGCCTCAGTTTCCCATTTGAACGTGTTTATATCTTCTTATCTTAATGTGATGTTAGTTAATCAATACAGTGATTTCTATGTCATAATTTAGTTATTACTCTTCATCATGTATTAATTTAGCCACCAATCCAAAATAATGGACAAAATATTTTATTTCTTAAAGTCGTAATCAAATATTCCATCTAAGATCAATACATATAAAAAATCTATAACAAAAATCTAATATTCTAATGAAATCATAACATCCTTGCAGCATTATCTTGTCCTTGTTGACATTGCTAATTACAGTTAATGATACAGGTTCATATTTTAGTTAAAATAAAAAAAAAAAAAAAAAAAATATATATATATATATATATATATATACTTTTAACCCCTATATTTAGATCAATGGTAATCAAGGTTTCCCTAATTATAAATATGGTTTTCCAAGTTTTACAAATATATAGGTTTAGTAATTCCTCTGTGTTCTACGTGCCGCAGTTAAAAAATGGTTTCTAGCGGATAAAACATACACCAAGTGTGTTTAAACTTCACTTTTCAAAAATAATCTCAATTTGAAAAAGTCTCTTTCTCTTTCTTTCTTTATTAAGTTGCATTATAGTCATTATAAGAAAAATATGATTCCGACAAATAAATCCATCAATAATATACAAAATCTGTCAATAATAATTATTTCTTGACAAATTTTCCGTCAGTAACTCATATAATGTTCAAAGTAGTATCATATTTAACATAGTTTTTATAAAAAAGTTATAAACAGCATTAAAAAATATGGTAATAATATTTATTAGTTTTTAAAATAAATTACTCTACTGATTAAGGATTTGTGTCCATCACTCATCTGAGATGGTATTGAAACACCAGAACTAACAAATAAAGATAAACAAAACGACTCATCAAGTCAAAAGTCAAAACTGATTTAAGAAGTTATACCAGTGTAAGTTTCTTTGGTCATGTTCATTTTCCTCTAATATGTTTTGTGAACATGGTAGGTACCTGGAACAATGAGTAATTACACCCATCTGAAAAAAAAAAAAAAACCCAAGAAAAAACTTCATTAATTTGCATAATTCTGAAATTTTCTTAATCCTAATTCATGGTAAAGAGGTTGAACCCCAAAAAGACTAAAGCTGCAATAAAAGACCACTAGCAAGAACATAGCAGATACAACTGGCAATTTCTTGATTTTTAATTTTTGGAATGAATAAAAATATAAAAGAAAACAAATAGAGTGGAGTATCAAGAAATAAAATAGTTAGGTGCAGCATTAGTTGCTATTCTACTTCAACTCAGTGCCAATATGCCATTATGTATTATAAATTTTTACATCAATTGATTATTTGTAACTTACCGTTTGCCTAATAGACTTGTCTTCCAACACAAGTGAAAAATTGGTAAGCAAATAGTGGTATTGGAAAACGTTGGCAAAAGATAGCAAAATTTTTCTCACATTTTTATTAATTAAATTTTCAATTTAACTTAATCTCATAATTATAAGATAATACATGAATAGGTAAAAGATAATGTAATAAAACTCATCTATCCTCCTAATAATAGAATAGATTCTAATATCATGATAGAAATTTAATTTAATTTTATAAATCTGATTTATAAAATAAAATTTATATGAATTTATATATATTAATAAAAATGTAAAAAAAAAATGATAGAACTACTCGAATAATATTTCTCATCTAAAGTATTAACATAAGTTAAAATTATATAAAAGAAACAAATTAATAAAATAAAATACATATATGCTGATAAGAGCATAAGATTGTTTTGTAGTACTAGGTGCTTTTACGACACACTCAACAATGTGATTATACATTCCAACTCAAACAATTTATAAGATGTTTGCAATAACAACGTTAGCCGTACACACATTTATTGCCTGACACATCTCTAATGTTCTAACTACAAATAATGGAGTTCTTATATCATTTTCATGAATCTCAAAGAAAAAAAATAGTTAAAAGTAGGCCTTAAGGGAATGTTATTATTTATGATTTTTCTCTTGATACCTTTTCTTTTTTTTCATTTTCATATTTTTAAATTGATGAATTCAATTTTCTAATTTTATATTTAATAATAATTTTTTATCTTAATAAAATTAAGAAAAATCTAAATGTGACTTTAATCATTATTTATATCTCAATATAATATTTATTTACTATTATAAAAAAATAAAAAATAAAATCATATAATTTTAAATGCTGGAAAACTGTATATAAATAAAAAAAATAATCATATAAAGAAATTTAAAGAACTTTCCATATTTCTTAATTTCGAAATTAGTTTATTAATATTAATTAAAAAAATTAAAAAACACAAATATCATGTTTAAATATATATATATATATATATATATATAACTAAAAAAACTTTCATAAGTAAGTTTCATAAAATAAAATATGTTTAAATCTATATTTTAAAATAGTATAAATTTTTTTTTTAAATTCATTAGAAAAATTTATCAACCTCATTATTGAAATAATAATTATGTAGATGCAGTAGTAATATAGTCACATAAAAGCTGTCCCAATCTTATTTATTTATTTTGTGTGAGTTTGGTAGATGAAAGTCAATTTATCAATGCACTTGAATGATGAAAATAATGATTTTATGACAGAGAAGAGTTAAATTCATACCAACTAGCAGAACTTGATAAAGGAGGGAAGGAGGAAAATAAAAATAATGTTTTATGACAGAGAAGAGTTAAAGTTCATACCAACTAGCAGAACTTGATAAAGGAAGGAAGGAGGAAAATAAAAATAATATTTTATGACAGAGAAGAGTTAAAGTTCATACCAACTAGCAGAACTTGATAAAGGAGGAAGAGGTTAGGGTTATCCAAAATTTTAATTTTAATTTATTATTATTATATATGTAATAAAATAGTTTTTTATTATTTTATATTAAAAATTTATTTAAAAACATTAAAAAATAAATAAAATTTATCCTTTTAGAATATTTTGATAAAATTTTTTATTATATATTTTTAATTTAATTATGAATAAAATAATAATTTTATGATAGAGAAGAATTAAAATTTATACCGACTAACCAAACTTAAAAAAAATAAGGAAGAAATTACGATTATCTAAAATTTTAATTTTAATTTATTATTATTATTATATATAAATAAAAAAAATTATTATTTTATATTTAAAAAACTAAATAAAATTTATTTTTTGGAAATATTTTGATAATAATTTGTATTATATATTTTTAATTTAATTATGATAATATATTGATTTTATATATCACAAATAAAAATAAATTAAATAAATATTAATAAAATAATTATTTTATAATTAATAATAATACTAAATAAAATATGATAATATAATTTTTTTATATTTATAAAAAAATCAAGTATTAATTGAATTTAAATATATTTTATAAACTTTATTTCTAAATATTTTCATATCCTTTATAATCAAATTTTCTTATAAAAATCTAACATCTAAATATTAAATATTATTGTCTGAAAATTTTATATGATCAATAATAAAATTATATAAAATACTAATTATAGATTTGAAATAGAAAGAAATTATAATAAAAATTTTCTTCCCATTCTTAATTTAATATAATCAAATTATATTTTCTAATATAATATAAAATTATATAAAAAAATTATATATAAATTAAATTTAAATTCAAATTTTCTAATTCAAAATATTTAAATATATAATCTTTTATATATAAAAAAAATATTTTATTTATTATCAAGAAATATACTTTGTATTATATTTTTTTTAATAACTATTATTCATCAAGAAAAAAGTTAAAATAAAGCAAAATAATATCACTTTTATATATATATATATATATATATATAAAAATTATAACTATTAAAATTTAAAAGTTAAAGGAATTTTAAAATAAAAAAAAATATTTACATTATTATTCTTTATATCATTCATTATAAAAAAATAAAATAAAAAATTATTTATTTATTATTATAATATATTAATATATATGGTATAAAATATAAAATATAAATATAATTTTTTAAATATTATCAATTAATTAGTTTTGTTAATATTTTATTATGTTTCAATTTGATCTTAAAATATTAAAAATATTATTAAGATTAAACTCTAAAAATATCTAAAAAATTATAAATTTATTTTTTAAGAGAAAAAAATTAATAGATTAACAAAATAAATTTTAATTTATCAAGTTTAAATTAAAAATATTATTGAAAAAATTTAAGTTGGTGAAGGAAAATGTAGGGAAAGAAAAATGTTTCAGTTCTTTTAGAAAAAAATTGAATCTCATTAGTTTCGATGACCTCAATAAACTATATATGTGTTAGTAAGCAAGAGTTTGCGAAGGTACAAAAGAATTAAACAAGTTCTAAATCCATTTCAAGATTAGCATATCAAATGAACAAATTATAATCTATGAAATGATTGAAAGAAATAAAGAAAAAAAAGGTTAAAAATACCTTGCTCTACTATGTCCACATTTAGAATAGTTTTTCCTACGTTCCTCTCCCCTAATAAGCTAGTTTCTCCTTGTCTTGAACCATAACTGAAAGTTGTAGTTCCCTAAGAATCACAAACAATGGAACTCATGATTCTTAACTCTCTTTGTCTAATGCTGCTAAACTCTCTACTATTTTTTTTTGTGGTATGAAGATGTAGAAAGGTTAAGTATGGTCCAACGTTGTTCACGAAGGAAACTATATATATATAGAACACGACCTGTTTGCATAAATTACGAAATTGTGACATTAATGATAGGAAATAAAATATACAAAATGAAACATACATATCTTCAAAACAAAATTGGTCAGTGATTGAAAAAAAAGAGTGAAAATATTGATTAATTATAAATATGTTAGATATTAAAAGTATGCATAACTTGTTATTATTAAATTTAGATGAGATCGGTCCATAGGATGACAATGTAAAATACTTATGCCCAAAATGTATTGGGCAAGCCTTCTTCTTTAGCATTGATCTAGCCATGTTCATGATTTGTGATTCTTCCTTTTTGACACATCCCTATGTTGTGATAATATGTAAAATACTTTTTTCTTGATTATTTCTTAAAATTTTTATATGTGTCTCATTTTGTTTATCGATGAAATATTTAATCTTTTTAAATAAATTAAATATTTTTTATTTTTTTAATGAAATAAACTCAAATTATTCTGGAAAAGTTATCCATAAATAGGATAAAGTATCCTTTACATATAGGATAAAGTATCTATTGTTATGTAATGGTGGTAATCTTAGTGGTCCACAAATATTTATATGGTTTAACTCCAACAATAATTTTTCTTTCCGTGCTTTGTTGATTAAAAATGGTAATCTTGTTGCTTCTCAAGAAAGTGATGTTCTCTGTGTCACACTTGTAAGGTATACTATTGTATCGATGCCAAAACTAGGTCTCTTTTGCTTTTGTCCCAACTCACTCACGTGCTGTCTTTAACTATTATTTACATGCAAACTATGCTAAGATACATGTGATTGGTTGTAGTAATGATGTTGAACCATAGAAAGAAGTCATACTACTCCCTAATAATCAATTATGTGAATTTAAAAATTAATTATACTAAACATATATAATTAATTATGTGGTTCCTCATAATCGATTATGTATAAATAGTATGAGTTTATTTATATTTACATGTTATATTATTTGTCTTCCATATTTTTATGTTTAATAATATATTTAACTTGTATTATTTGACTTTAATTTTAAATGATCGTAATTTTATTAATAAATTCTAAAATAAATGTTTTAACTTTCTAATAAATTATTAATTTATTTAACTAATTTTATTATCCAAAATAATATATTATGAGAAGATTCTAATGTTTTTAAATAAATTATTTGAAAAATTGGTATATATTTATTACCAGTCTTAAAATAATTGAAAAAAATATATATTAATCAAAATAATATATTAATAATAAAAGTATATTACTTTAATACCATTGTGTAAAAAATATAATTATATATTTATTTTCATTAATATATAATATTTTATTAATAACTTTAATTGCTTTATAATAATTTTCAAATTTTCAAATATTATTAAATATTTATTTATATTAATTCTTATTTAATAATTTCTATCAAAAGATATTTTGATCATTTAATGCTTTATTCAATTATTATATTGTTTATTTTTTTCAAATCAATCAAATCTATTATAAATGTTCTTTTCATTTTCTATACACTTGTTTTAAATTTAATTAATCTTATTCTTTTCTTTCCTTTTTTTTTTATTTTCCTTTTCTCAATCCAAATAAATACTTAATGTGTTACATCATGGAATTCCCTTAAAAGGAGCTAACAAGAGAGTGCAAAGTTTTAGGGAATCAAGTCGACGACGAATCGTTTCAGTGAAAGGTTATAATAATAAGTCTTGGACAGGTTCGGCCATTATTTCTCCATCGAGACACTTTCTTAACTCTTCATTCTGGTGCATGGACCTCCTCTAACTTCTCCATTCTCAGAATTTATGACCTGTTTCGTGAAGAATCTTCGTTTTGCTGCCTCCAACTTTGTAGTTCTCCATGACTTCCTCAAAGTGGGTCTCACCATCACTCAATGTCGGAGAAAGAATGGGTAAGAGTGTTGGAAAGTTTCAAAGTTCCAATGGAACTACAATGTTCCAGTATAAGTCTAATCAATTTAATTTCGATTAAAAGTATCGAAACCAAACTATTAAAAAAGTAAATCCTACCCATTGTTTATTGTTCCAAGAAAAGTGTATCCTAGGTATACCTGGGATTAACTTCTTAAAATCCTAGGTATACTATAAAAATATATTATTAGTTTAAATTCTCCTTATCATTATTAGTTATATATTTCTATGGGACGGTGTAAGCTTAACATCTCAGACTCCCAAACAAAAGTGAAAGCCCTAATTTAATTCTTTAAAATTGACATATAAAATAAAAATTAACCTTATTTATATATTTTACTTTTGCAATATCTCTAGTTATATAGAACTTGAATTTTTACCTGTACATATTATCCACATGAAGTTTCTACATCGTAAAAATAACAGTAAAACTATATTTACACGAAAAGGGCATCTTATAATCAGTTTAATCCCTTACTCATACATTCCATCAATTTATATAATCTTTAGAGCTTAAATTTTTTATATTTATCATCTTCATTATTATTGAAAAATTACATATTAACTACACATAAAATCTAACTATAATATAATTATAATATATAACTGAAATTTATTCATTATTTATATATTATAATTAATCTTCATCTTTAGTTTAGTTAATATGGAGTCTCTTATAAAGATCTTACTTCGTATAAAAATAAAATCAAATCAAGATATATTAGATGGATACAATCCTCAACTTATGAACCAGTTTTGTAGGGATAAATTAGGTTTGAAATCCACTTCTAATATAATATCTCAGTCTATCCTAACAATTTTGAGTCACTTTCTATTAGACCTATTGGGTCACTCCCTATCAAGATGTTATCGCACCACTCATAAATATCTAATCTCACATTCAAGTTGTAATATGATATGAGAGCCTATTCTAATAAAATTGTTAGACCTATTGGGTCATCTCCTATCGGGTCACTATCACACCACTTACAAATATCTAGTCTCATGTTTGAGTTGAATTAGTCTCATCTTTAAGTTGAAAGAATTTCGACATGAGAAGTGTGTTATATAATAGCTGAAGTTTTAATTAATGTCTAATTTATAATTTTATTAAAAAAAAATATTTATTTTCTTCAATGCTTAGTAGAAAAATCAACTTAACCCATTAAGTAAAAGAAAAAAACATATTTAAAAAAAATGAATAAATTAAATTTTTATATCATTAGTTAAAACCTTTTTACACATATTTCTATTCGGATTAATGGATTGTATTATTACGTCATCCCTTTCATCAATATGACGCAACATAAGAGTAGCAATAATAAAAGATATTAATTGATAAAAAAATGAGACGATAATAATAAATATGTTCGAATCAATTTCTTCATACTGTTTGATTAGAGTCAGACAATTTTTATTTATTTAGATTGGTTTAAATTTTTGTTTGTTTGAAGTTTCAATTTAAATCAAATCAATATCAAAATATTTAGATTAAATGATTGGATTAATATCAAAACCATGGAAAATAAAATAAAAAATAAAAAAGTTGAGAAACTAGAAAAGTGATGCTAAATTATTATTAATAATCAAATCTATCATAATCTATGCTAGTCAAAAGACTACAATAAATACACTATCATTTCTTCTTCAAGGATTAATGAAAACACATAAAGTAAAAGATATTATTGAATCGTATGGTCGATTTCTATTCATTCACTTTGATCCTTAAAATCAAAATCTACGTCCCAAATCGAAATGATCGAATCTATCCTTTTTCAATTCAAATTGAACCAATGATTTGAATCAACTCAAATTTTTCAGTTGGGATATGTTCTGTTTTATTGGTTTATTAGATTGATTTGGAATCGTGACCATTCCTACGTGAAACCTTATTAAGTGTTGGTAAAAAAGTTTATATAAATTAAATTCAAATTCATTTAGAAAACTAAAGTATGCATATATATTAAAAAATAGAATAATATTCGCATGCAAAATTGGTAAGTGAAAACCTTTGCAATAAGATCACATTATTTTACATGTTTTAACATTTTAAAATTCTTTTAAAGTTCATAATATTAAGTTAAAATAAATTAATTTGAACCTATTTTAACTAGTTTTTCCATCTTTCATTATAAAAAAAAAAATAAAAAAATTGAAATTAATTTCTTTATGAATAAAAATTAATTACATATAAGCAAAAAAAATTAAAGAAAGTATATAAAAAATTCTACAAATTATGCATAAATTAATTTTAATTTATATTTATTTTATTTTTAAAATAAGTTTATTCAAAAATTATAAATTATATTAGTTTAAAATATGGGTAGAAATATTATTATTCTCTTAAATGATATTAGAATATGAGATTTTATATTGACTAAAAATTAAATTTAATTATAATACATAAATAAAGAGTAAATCTTACATCTTAATATTGGTTTGATTTCGAGAGTTAGTTAGACTTGTATTAACAAAATTGTTAGACATAAATACAATTACTTGTTAATATACTAACCTTAATAAATTAATAAGTTGTTGAATCTAAATTAAATTATTTATTAATAAATTATTATTTATTTTATATTATTTAAAAAATATTTCATATTTGAATTAATTTAAAAAGTATTAATTATTAAAAAATTTTAATAAATCACATAAAAAAGTTTTTTAATTATAACGAATAAATTTCACTTTTTGAATTATTTTTAAGAATGGATTAGATTTATAATTATTTTTTTACTTTATCAAAAATAAAAAATAAAAAATAAAAAATAAAAAATAAAGAAGAAATATGAAATATTAAACAATATAATATATTGTTTTTAAGAGAAAAAAAAAAATTGTCATACACGTGCTTGAGTCGTCATGGTTAAGGTACAATATTAGATAAAGACAGTTACTGTAGTGAATAGGAGTCTGATACATTGCATGAGAGTTATTAATGTAGTTTGATTAGTGTAGACCAAGATGCAGTTAACAGTTGGAGAAATAGACCTAATAAATGACATGTGAAGTGACTTCAATCCATAATTGTGACGCATTATTATCGTTGTAGGCTTCATCAACCCAATGGAAAAGGCTAGTACTTTAGATATTTTTATATACATACAACTACTTAATGAGATAAAAATAGATATTTTTTTTTATAAAGTGTTAAATAGATTTTTTATCATATGATTTTGGTAAAATTTAGTTTTAATATTGTATTAATAAAATAGATTAATTAATTCTTAAATTAAAAAATTGTAAATTTAATATTTTATTATTTTATAATAGAAAAAATCATATATTTTGTATATTTAATCACTTTATCAGCTTCATAATTAAAAAAACTATTAAACATTAAATTTAGATATAAAAAATAATTAAAATCACACACTCTTTTAAAGTAGAAGATTTAATTTATCAAATTTAAATATAAAAATTGAAAAAAAAATTACAAGGAACTAAAAACATATTTATCTCTTTTATAAATTATACGATTTAATAGAAAATAAGATAGATAAAAATTATTGATATTGAGAGAGAAATGATATATTGAATGATGAATATAGGTTTTATGAATGATATGGTATAATAAGAATATAAATTTTATAAATTATATGATTTAATAAGAACATAGATTTGACAAATAATATGGTGTAATAAGAATATAGGTTTCCAAATGATATGGTTTAATATATGAAGATATGTTTTATAAATGATACGAATATAGTTATGATATGATATGGTTATAATAAAATTATAGGTTTTATAAATAATATGGTGAAAAAAGAAAAGAAAAGAAGTAAAAAGAAATATTAAAATTGATTAAATGTTTAAAATAATAGTTTTCATGTATGATATTACTTAAATGTCATTCCACCAAAATTTAATTAGAAATTTGATCTATTTAATAAATACTTAATTCGACCTATTTATTAATAATTTTTATTGATAAATATCTAATCCATCTATAAAAATAATATATTTAAAGTTTTAAAAATATATTTTCAAAATATTCAAAATTAAACTTTGTAAAATAAATTTAAATATATATTTTTGAAAATTTAATAAAGGCTAAATTGAAGAAAGATTAAAAAAATTAATTAAAGATGACCAATTGGATTCTGATAAATAATGAATAAATGATTAATCATCATAAAATTAAATGAATAAATTTAATTCAATTCATTTTTCTTATAATTTTTTAATGAATTATTTGAATAAATTTCCTTGTGATGAACAAAACGAATAATGAATATATGAAATTCTCCCATTAATATATCTATCTATATATATATATATTAAACATTTATTATACCATCAATTTCAATTCATATTTTGCCTTTCACATTCTCATGTTAGCTAAAATCTAATTCCTATAACTTTTCCTTTCTAGACCAATTGATTATCATTGTTTATAAATCAAATCCAATCTAAATTGTCAAACCTAAGCCTCAATATAATTGTTTTGATAGCAATGTTGATGGTGATTTAGATAATTGTGTTATTCAATATTTTTCTTAGAAAAATAATATTGGTCATAACAAAGCATAAAAATCTAGGTAAAACTTGTTAACCTATTACTAATTCATATTTGTACCAAATATAATATAAAAAGAAATAAATAATGAAATGAAATTAATTTAACTCATGTAAAAGAAAAAATTTAATCTTTGCATATACATTGAAGTTTCTGACCTACTATTTAATACAGAAGAATTACGTGTGTTTAAAATAATTATATTCATATTGCCTTTACAAAAGATATTCTTCAAGGTGTTTTTTAAACTTCAAGTCAAGAAATATTTACTTAATCTCCTAATTTAATATTTATAATATAATAAAAATAATTTATTATAATAACTGATTTAAAATGGGCCACATATTAGTGGGTCAGAGGAGAGAGGACAACCAATACATACACATAGTTTTTACAAATTAATTAATTTTAACTTAAAGAAAAAGGTTTATTTCAATTTTTTCTATTTTAAAAAAATTGATAAAAAAAAAATGAACAAAGCCACCAGTGATTAGATAAAAAGAAAATTAGCCAATCAAAATGAGTGGCCTATTTTTTGTTATTACTCATCATAAAGTTTAGCATTTTCCAATAAATTCTCCAAATAAATTATTGAGATCTTTAGGCATGTTGAAGCAAATAAACAACTTTTCAACGTGCTGGAAATTGTGCAACCCTATGCTGAGATCGTACGTACGCATCCAACTACTCTACATTTCTATTACTCTAATTTCATTTAAGATGTCTCTTCAAACTTTTTTATGAGTGCTTTCAAATAATAAAAAAAAAATTATATAGACGTTAAAACAAAGTAAATTAAATATATAAAAAGTTTATAAATTAATACATTTATAAATTAATTAAATTTATAAATATAATATTTTTCAATCTCCTCAAATATAAGTTTATTCCATATTAAAATATTTCTTCTTTAATTGGATCTCTCACGGACAAACTTATATAATCTCACTTCCAATAAGATTACCAGTTTATGTCTTTAAAATGTTATTTTATTTTTTAATTTTTATTTAATATCTTTAACTCTATTATAGGTAATTTATTATTAATTTATTCTTTTCTTTATAGGTTTGTGGAGATTATAGAATCTTCCAAATCTTTCGTTTTTGTCTTTGAGATTTTAGAGTAAAATAACACATTTATCTATTAACGTAGTTAATATTATATTGCATACTCATAAAATTGACTTAATGAAATGAGGTTTGTACCATTATATAAAAGTAATCTTTAGTCGATGTGGAATTTCTGACATTTTTACGGTTCTATTTAAGTTTTTTGTTGTATAAAAAACTTTATAGCTCCATATATTTCTTTTAGTGAATCTGTTTTTTTTTATACATCAAGAGTTGAAACATAAAAAATATAAGAGATAATAAGAACAAACACAAACATAATTACTCACTTCAAAAAATGAGATTGAGTTCTAAGCCTACACTAACTCCTGATCACTAATACACTAATAGCACATAATATAAGTTGGTTTAAACTATGAGGAGAAATCCTTGCAAACAACCTCAACCCAAAAACCCAAAATCTATAATTATAAAAAAGTAGAAAGTTCAAGAAAAATATAATATTTAAAAATAAATATAATTTTAATTAAACTAAATAATAATCATAACATCTTTAATTAATTAAAAAATATATATAATTACGTATGATGAAATTTATTTATAATTTTTTTCATATTTGTGAGATTAATTTGAATTATATAGTATATTATATTTTTTTAATCTATTTACATAAATTAAGAAAAAAAAATAATTTGATATATATATATATATCACATTGAAAAATATTAATTATAATTAATTATATATAATGCGATAAAATTTATTTATAAGAATTATTTTTATATTTGTATAAAATAATTAGGATAAAATATTATATTAAATTTTTTAATTTATTTACATGAATTAAAGAAAGGAAGATAATTTCATAAAATTGTTTGATGAGTTGAATTTAATTTAATTTCACTAAAAAAATAAGTTTTATATTATTAAATTCATGAAATAAAATATTTTTATATTATTAAAACATAACATCTTTTCTAATTTCAAATTATAATAATAATAAGCATCATTTTAATCTTTACATTTTTTTTAAACGTATGAATATTTTGTTATATTAAATAAAGTATTTTCAAATTCAAATTAAAAGTAATAACTAAGATTTAGAATAAGAGAATTCTTTTATATTAAATTTACATTGATTATGTTGTTGGGAAAATAACTAATATTTATTACTAAGACACATACTCAAAATATAGTTGATCTTCATAAAAAGTGAGAAAGTTCAATCAATTGTCTTATGTGTGAAAATATGATTTCTTTACAACTTTAAAATTTGATTATACTAATAAGTTGGTGGTTAAGTCCTTGATGAATATAGTGGTGAAGTTACATGAGTTTCTTAAGGTAATAATCTCAAATATAGACAATGTCTTTACTAGTCAATTTTGACAAAATTTGTTTAAATATAGTGGTATTTCTCTTAATATGTCAACAATGTACCATCCATAGTTTGATGGTCAATCAATATGAGGTAATGTATAATGCTTGTAGGTGTTTTACCTTTGATAATCCTAAAGCTTCGACAAACCTTCTTTTATAGGTAGAGTATTAGTTTAATACGTGTTATGACACTAGTATTGACATGACATCTTTTAAATTGGTGTATGGTCAAGGTCCTTCATGGATTCTAAAGTATGTCCCAGACTTAAAGGACCCAACCTTAATGTAAGAACAATTACTACAAAGAGATGCAATACTGGTGAAATTAAAAGTCAACCTTCAAAAAACTCAACAAGTTATTAAAAAGTGTGCAAATTAAAAGAGACTTTCATAACGAATTTCAAGTTCGAGATATAATGTTAGTGAAATTGCAACCCTACAAACAAAACAAAGTAGCCTTGAGAAAGAACTAGAAACTAAGCCTTGGATATTTTGTTCCTTTTTTCGGTACTAGAAAAAAATAAACCAAGTTGCTTATAAGTTGCTACTACCTCTTTCAACAAACATTTATCCAATCTTTCATTCTTCAAAACTTAAACTTTGTCACGATGATAATATTCAACCCTATGTTCCTTTGTGTTTCACTACAAATGAGCTTTATCCAATTATGTAACTACATCCATAATTTGATCTCGAGTCATTATTTGGGGTTACAAACAAATTCAATAACACTTAATGTAATGGGAAGGACTTGATGGATAAGATTCTTCTTAATGGAGGAGGAATTGTAAGGAATAAAAGTGATAAGATGGAAAAAGAGACAAATGAAATAAGAGTAGGTCTTGGAGACATGGTAGAGAATCCACAAGATTAGAAAAGGAGGAGGAGTGCACCCGCTAACATAACCAATTTGAAGTTATGTGATTGGATGAATGAGAAAGAATATATAACTTTCACTCAAAGGTAAAAAAATAGGGCACAAATACTTTGTTTTTTCTATTTGAGATAATTTCTTCTTCTTCAAATTTGTCTTTTACTTTATAATATTGCTATTAAGAAGTAACCTTCATCTATTAAGATAAATTCCTATTTTTATAATATTATTAGATAAATTCCTATTTTTATAATATTATTATTATATATGTATATTTCATATTTATTTGATTATTATTCTCTCACAATTTTACACATAATACTAAAGAAAAAGTATTACCTATGGAGTTTCACATATGTATAAAAATCTGCGGTAATTAAGCATTACTTAAAAATGTTACTTACAAAAGAAGATTAGTGTAATTTACCTACATATTGAAAGAGTAGATAAAGCAGAATAATTTACATACAAACTATTATTACAATCTATGAAACTAATAAAAAAAAAAAAAATTGGTAGTTTGAAAACTACACATTTCGTGTCCATTGTAATCCTAATCTAATATAATCAAAATCTTAAATCCCCAAATCGTTTTACTTAACTAATTAAACCTAAAACCCCGATTCATCCTCACCTTCTTCTCCTACTCATGTCACCCATGTGTTCAATAAAAAAGTCATACAAATTATAAGTAAAAGAAATTACAAAATGATGTGCTTGACAATGACAAATTCATTTAAGTCATTCAACCGCGAGTGGTGGCCATCATTACCTCACTTGCGAGCGGTGACCATCATTACCTCACCTAGTATCCTCATAATCAACATTTTGTCTTTCTAGTAAGTAACCCTAAATCCAAAAGTGTCTATTTTGGTATTCAATAGGGACGAGATTGTATTCAATAGGGACGAGATTGTTTGAGATTTGAAAGAGATAAACTTCAAATTCATTCCATTCAGGGCTTTTACACTTTTCAATAATTTGCTTCTCTTTCATAGTTTATAAGTAGTGTCTTGTGAATATGAATATATTCTTATATCGTATCATAGATTAACTTCATATGTGGTTTCTATAGATAATGGTGCATAAAATAGACTTGGTTAGATTTTTAATTTTTCTAAAATGGTATGTATTTCAATTAATGTTATCTAAAATACTCCCTAACTCCCCTTTCTTTTGTTAGATACCTATTATGTTCTCTAAAATACTCCCTAACTCCCTTTTTTTTTTTTTTTTCCCTAATTCTTTTGTTAGGTAACTATTATGTTCTCTAAAATACACTTAAAATTTGTCAAAATAATTGATTCAAAATTGTCTATCTTATAAACACAATAAAGTCACTTATATTGTAAGGAGTCATTTATCCTTTAAAAAAAATTTGAATTATGACTTCACACATCTTTTCAAAAACAATAATCTAATATATTTAATAAATCAATTCTAAAACTATTAGTATAAAAAATACCATTAATAATAAGAAAAAAATAATTTATTTAAATAAGTTATATCTAAATTTGTTATTATCCTAAATATATATTTTCTTTATTCATGATAAACTATTCAATAATTTGTTGATATTTATAAAAATTAATTAAATTAGGAAAACAACTTTAGAAGACGATCATATAAAACATAAACTTCCTACATATAAAACATAAACTTCCTACTTATAACAAGAGTAGCAAAGTTAATAAACAACATTCACGGCATCATAGACTTTAGTGTCTCCACTTATGAGCATAACTACTTGCAGTAAGTAAAAACTTATGGTCGAAGTGCAATGGATGCAAGCAAAGGCTTCAGCTTCTCCTTGCTCTTAGTGATGACCAAGAACAGAACGCGATACAGAACAATCATTCCAAACATGATTGCAAGATCAATCCACTTAGAGTGACCCATTTCCACGTGCCATGTGTCAACTAGTACTTCTCTACCGGTCTTGCTTATGATGTCTCCACCTTGGTGTAGTGAAAATGTTAAGCCATCAAAGTCATTCTTGAAGGATCCTTGGAAGGCATACTTGAGGAAGGAAACATAGTAGAAAGGGTATTTCCATAATGGCTTGGGAAGATCATTTGGCAGTCTATAGAATCCACCTGTTAAGATCATGAGTCCTTCAGCTCCACCAGCAATGAACATTCCTATTACATAGTTGGGGGAGATGCTCCCAATCACCAACATAAGACTCTCAACCCACATCACTATGGCAAATAGCACAGAAGTGAAGTAGCAGAAGCGATCTATTCCTTTGTGCATCCCACAAAGGTAGTAAGCTATTCCTCCAGGAATAAGAGAGATCAATGCCATGTAAGGAACAGCAGATAATATGTTGCCTATGAGAAATGCTGTGATACCATAGTGCCCATTCAATCTCTCTCGTTCAAAAACCTGTCATGATACAAGCAAACATGTTCATTTAGAAATTAGACTAAATTACCATTTTAATCCCTGAAAGTGCATAACATTGTCATATTCTTATCTGAAATTAAGCAAACTTCAAGTCTGTGAAAGACAAATATGTCTAGTTTAAGGACAAGTGTTAATACTTACATGTCTAAAAACCAAAATTAAAATTTCTTCAGTTTCAGGAATTAGTGTGACAGTGGATTATATTTCTAGGCATTAAAATAGTTGTTTACTCTGGAAATGGTAACCACATTACTGATTAGATGATCTTAAAATATAGCACAAAATGGTAGAATGTTTACCTTCATTTCCTCCAAGAGTGGAGAAAATCCACCAACAAGGGACATGAAAGTCAGAACTGAAACAGAAAATATGAGCAGCGAACCTCTCGCCTGAAACATGCATGAGGATATTGTATTACTCGACAAGTTTGTTTATTAAAGCTAAGCATTATTATCTACTTACCTGAATAGATCCATCGTCTGTGCCTATGTCATAGAAGATAGAGCCAATGCTTAGAGCTATTACAATAAAGACAACTAGACGTAGCCAGTAATTGCTTATGTCACGGAAGAATTGCAATGAAGATCTTCTTATAAGAACAAGGCATTGAGTAGGAAATGCAGCATGAATCCTCTGCTTGCTTGTTGCACCAGAATCCTGAAGTTAAGCAAAAGTAAGTATTTCATGTGTAGAGTAAGTCTTTGGGTTTGTGAAATTATTCTTTTTGATTTTGTAGTCTTGGTACTAAGAGTGCAACATGAAACTTACACTTTCAACTATTTTTTCCACTTCCCATTTAACTTGCTTTCTAATGTGAGACAGCTCGTAAGACTTTACAAGGGTCTCAATTGCTTTTTCTGTAGTTACTCCCTTACCAAATCCTTCTTCAGCATCCTGGAAACAATGAGAACAATAAGATGAATCAATTTAATTTGAGTATTTTGACTGCATTTTCTTAAAGCCAAACTTCCAAAAAAGTAAAGCATTAATTTAGTCCTGACTTTTGATATAACTGCTAATCGATTTAGTCTCTTAAAAGCACATCATTAATTAATAGTTAATTCCGTCTCTAACATTAGCAAATCAATCAGTTAACTAAAAGTCAATTTGATCCAACTGTAGGAAGCAAAATGACTGATATACGCAAAAATCAATGATAAAGAAGTGGCTCATAATCATCACATTTAAGGTCTAATTGTCGCTAACTATTAAATTCAGTCACCAAAATTTGCTTTTCATATTTAATATAATGTTCAGGACCAAACTGGCTGATAGGGTCAATGTTGGTAGATAAATTGATTCTTTTCCACGAAAATAATGTTGAGAACTTGTGTACCTGTTCGAAATCTTTATTTATCATCCTTAAGTAGTGATCAGAAGGATTGTGCAGAGTTGGGCATGGGAAGCCATTTGAAGCAAAAAACTGCAATGAATCAAAGCGTTACTATGTATTTGCCAACTTCAAATCAATAAGTAGTTATTTACTAGGAATTAAGCATTTTAATTCTTAACCTCATTTGCATCAGAGGATGGACCAAAGTATACAGTTTCACCAGAAGACAGAAGACAGAGGTCATGAAAAAGTTCAAAGACTTCACTGCTAGGCTGATGGATGGATGCAACTATAGTCCTTCGAATGCCATCTCTTAGATTTAGAGTTGCAATTCTACTCATAACATAATAGGAAGCAGCACTATCAAGTCCACTTGTTGGTTCATCAAGGAAGAGAAGTCTTGGCCTTGTTAGAATCTCAATGCAAATGCTAAGTCTCCTCTTTTGTCCCCCACTGAGGCCTTTAGAACCCCAACCTCCAACCCTTGTGTTAATGGCACCTTGCAGACCCATTTCTCTGAGTGTGATATCTGCTTGTTCCTTCTTCTTTGCTGTGGACATGGAATCTGGAAACTGGAGCTGAGCAGAGTAGTATAAAGTTTCCCCAGTGGTTAAAGTTGACAGCATAGCATCATCTTGTGTTACATAGCCCTGATTTCACATGGTGGTTAAAACAAATAATTTTTACCTACAAAAAAATGCTACTTTTTCTTTTAAGGACTTGTAGATATTAGGAATTTTCTTACTGATGTCCCATAGGCCAGTGCTTGTTTCTGGCCATTGATTAGAATATTCCCTGTATGCTTCATTCTTGAGCTCAATCTTCCTGCAACATTGTTTGAATCATATGATATGCTTTACGTTAATAGAACTAGATAAAGGTAATATACACAAAAAGAATCACTCAGAAATCAGCATAATAGCAAGTTGGTGAATGCTCTGAAACTCATAAGAACACAATAACACGTGTAAATGGAATTAACACTACCCCAATAAACAAATGGTAGTAGAGAGTAGAGTGTGTCTCATTACCAGCTAAACTATCAAGAAGTGTAGATTTTCCACATCCTGAAGGACCCATTATGGCCAGAATCCTCCCTGGGCGAGCATAACCAGTAAGACCCTGCAGAATTGGTGTCTTTTTCTTTCCATTTGACACAGTGACCCACAGATTCTCCCATGTCATTGTTATGTCCTCCTTCTCTCCCTGAACTCTTCCACTCATTTCTATTGACTTGGTGCCATCACCTTCACCTTCACCTTCAACATAGACTTTACAGGACATGATAAAAATATTACAAGTAAAAGGTAACAGCAGATGATAGATGAGAAGGGTTTTTATTGTATGCTAAGAATGTATACGGCGATTTTAACAATCTAGAAAAGTACAAAATACATTCATTGGAGGCGTAACGACATAAGATTGTTTTGTAGTACTAGGTGCTTTTACGACACACTCAACAATGTGATTATACATTCCAACTCAAACAATTTGAGATGTTTGCAATAACAACGTTAACCGTACACACATTTATTCCCTGACACTTCTCTAATGTTCTAACTACAAATAATGGAGTTCTTATATCGTTTTCATGAATCTCAAAGAAAAAAAATAGTTAAAAGTAGGTCTTAAGCGAATGTTATTATTTATGATTTTTCTCTTGATACCTTTTTTTTTTTTTCATTTTCATATTTTTAAATTGATGAATTCAATTTTCTAATTTTATATTTAATAATAATTTTTTATCTTAACAAAATTAACTTTAATCACCATTTATATCTAAATATAATATTTATTTACTATTATAAAAAAATAAAAAACTAAAATCATAAAATTTTAAATGTTGGAAAACTGTATATAAATAAAAAAGTAATCATATAAACAAATTTGAATAACTTTCCACATTTCTTAATTTCAAAATTAGTTGATTAACATTAATTAAAAAAAATTAAAAAACACAAATATCATATTTAAATATATATATATATATATATATATAATTAAAAAAAACTTTCATAATAAGTAAGTTTTATAGAATAAAATATGTTTAAATCTATATTTTAAAATAGTGTAAAAGTTTCTCTTAATTTTATTAGAAAAATTCATCAACCTTATTATTGAAATAGTAATTATGTAGATGCAGTAGTAGCAGAGTCACATAAAAGCTGTCCCAATCTTATTTATTTATTTTGTGTGAGTTTGGTAGATGAAAATCAATTTATCAATGCATTTGAATAATGAAAATAATAATTTTATGACAGAGAAGAGTTAAAGTTTATACCAACTAGCAGAACTTGATAAAGGAGGGAAGAAAGATGTTAGGATTATCCAAAATTTTAATTTTAATTTATTATTATTATATATGTAAATAAAATAGTTTTTTTATTATTTTATATTAAAAATTTATTTAAAAAGTTAAAAAATAAATAAAATTTATTCTTTTAAAATATTTTGATAAAAAATTTTATTATATATTTTTATTTAATTATGGATAAAATAATAATTTTATGATAAAAAAAAAGTTAAAGTTCATATATTCTAGTCGAATTTTACAAAAGAAGGAAAGAGAGGTTAAGATTATCCAAAATTTTAATTTTAATTTATTATTATTATATATGTAAATAAAATAATATTTTTTATTATTTTATATTTAAAAAACTAAATAAAATTTATTTTTTAGAAATATTTTGATAATAATTTTTATTATATATTTTTAATTTAATTATGAATAAAAAATGACTTTATATATCATAAATAAATAAAAAATTTAAATAAATATTAATAAAAAATTATAATAATTATTTTATAATTAATAATAATCCTAAATAAAATATGGTAATATAATTTTTTTATATTTATAAAAAAAATCAAGTATTAATTGAATTTAAATATATTTTTATAAACTTTATTTTTAAATATTTTTATATTATTTATAATTAATTTTTCTTATAAAAATTTAATATCTGAAAATTTTATATAATTAATAATAAAATTATATAAAATATTAAATATAGATTTGAAATAGAATGAAATCATAATAAAAATTTTCTTCCCATTCTTAATTTAACATAATCAAATTATATTTTCTAATATAATATAAAATTATATAAAAATTATATATAAATTAAATCTAAATTCAAATTTTCTAATTCAAAATATTTAAATATATAATTTTTTATATAAAAAAATATTTTATTTGTTATCAAGAAATATACTTTGTATTAAATTTTTTTAATAACTATTATTAATCAACATAAAAGTTAAAATAAATCAAAATAATATCACTTTACAATATATATATATATATATATATATAAATTATAACTATTAAAATTTAAAAATTTAAAAAGTTTAAAATAAAAGAAATATTTACATTATTATTTATTATAAAGAAGAAATAAGATAAAAAATTATTTATTTATTATTATAATATATTAATATGTATGGTATAAAAATATAAAAAATAAATATAATTTTTTATATATTACAATTAATTAGTTTTGTTAATATTTTATTATGTTTCAATTTCATCTTAAAATATTAAAAATATTAGGCAGATTAAACTCTAAAAATATTTAAAAAAATTATAAATTTATTTTTTTAAGAGAAAAAATTAATAGATTAACAAAATAAATTTTAATTTATCAAGTTTAAATTAAAAATATTATTGAAAAAATTCAAATATATATATATATATATATTAACCACTTTTTTTCTAAAATATCATAATTAAATAAAAAAATTAATATTAATATTTTTATACATAATTTTAAAAAATATATACAAAATTAAATTATTTTATTAATTAAAAAAATAAAATTCATAAAATTTATATATAAATCTATCATGCTTATCTAATTTATGTAATACTTAGATTGAAAAGTATGTAATATAATTACTCTTATCTCCCTCCTTCATCCTGCTAGAACAGATCAAGTTTAATATGATTTACATTATCAATCTTGTAAAAGAAGAACCAATAACATTAGTATGATATATCTGAAACATATGATAAATCCGATCATGATGTATGGTAGAATGAGGAAGAAATTGTGACAGGTAAAATGACTTTGATTTGTAAAAGGAAAAGAAGAAGAAGCCACGTTAGTTTCCATTTATTGCTAATAAGGAGTTGACAATTCCTCAATATGACAACAATCCCAGAAAGAAAGAAAGAAAGAGGTGTAGTTGGTGAAGGGAAATGCAGAGAGAGAGAGAGAAAGAGAGAGAGAGAAATGTTTGAGTTCTTTTAGAAAAAAATTGAATCTCAGTAGTTTCTATGATCTCAATAAACTTTTCTTCATATTTGTGTTGGTAAGCAAGAGTTTGCGAAGGTACAACAGAATTAAAGAAGTTCTAAATCCACTTCAAGGTTAGCATATCAAATGAACAAATTATAATCTGTGAAATGATTGAAAGAAATAAAGAAAAAAGGTTAAAAATACCTTGCTCTACTATGTCCACATTTAGAATAGATTTTCCAACATTCCTCTCCCCTAATAAGCTAGTTTCTCCTTGTCTTGAACCATCACAGAAAGTTGTAGTTCCCTGAGAATCACAGACAATGGAACTCATGATTCCTAACTCTCTTTTTCTAATGCTGCTAAACTCTCTACTGTTTTTCTTTGTGGTATGAAGATGTGGAAAGGTTAAGTATGGTCCAACGTTGTTCACGAAGGAAACTATATATATAGAGCACGACCTGTGTCATTTCATTCCACGTGTGTTTTAAACTTTTCAAATGATGTATAAGATATGTTCTTCTGTTTGCATAAAATATACAAAATGAAACATACATATCTTCAAAACAAAATTGGTCAGTGATTGAAAAAAAAGAGTGAAAATGTTGATTGATTATAAATATGTTAGATATTAAAAGTATGCATAACTTGTTATTATTAAATTTGGATGAGATTGGTCCATAAGATGAAAATTCTAAGTTGTTGTAGTCTGCTATGCTGTACAACCTTCAATTTGATTAGGAAAACGTGTTACTGTTGATTAAAGGGTGAGAGAAAGAATTTTACTTGAAAAAAAATGAAATTGTGTACCTTAAATGTAGAATGTCCACTAACAACTACATCTCTTTAGTAAATGCATGATAAAATTATTTATTTATAATGTAAAACTCTATATTTTTAAATATTCTTCATGTCATCAATACCATTTTAACCATCAATGCTTTGATTCCATCCATTGATTCTAATTTTTATGACACTTAACAATAATTACACTTATGTTCCTTTTATCTTTACAATAGTCTTAATTATTTAAAAAAAGATTATCTTAACTCTCTTTATAAATTATACTAATTTTCTTAATGTTTTAAAACATTATATCATCTATCCTATTATAAATATTAAAAAAAATTATAAATATCATTATAATTACTTAGTAAGAATATATTTCTTCTTTTTGTGTTTAGATTTATTTTTAACTAATCTATTCTAAAATAATCCAAAGACTTAAAATGATTTTTTTTTTCATATTTAATATAACTACTAAGAAAAGAAAAAGTATTATTTTGATAGTAAATTTTATAATAATTCAACATTTTTTTGTTCATATAAGAAAAAGTATTTAACTCATAAAATTATTTAAATAAATAAATTCGATAAAGATTTATGGGACAGTCAATATACTATAATTATTTAATATTTTTTTCTTTCATAAAATTATTTTAAATTTAAATTTGATATCAGAATCTTCTAATTTCATATAAAATATCTTTAATTTAATATAAATTAATAAATTTTACACAAAAATATATTTAAAATATATTTATTAAATTAATTTTAATTTAATATTTCTATTAAAAAAACTCGTAAATTTAATGTTAATTTTCAATTATCCCTGTATTCAATTTTGATATAATTTTTTTATCTACATCATGAACATAAAAATCATTTTAAACTATCACATAAATAATAAAATGTTCAATCTTAAATTTATAATTAAATATTTTATTATTTTTTAATTTAATGTTATTATTATTTTTATTTTTAATATTAATTTAATTTATTTTATTAAAGTGATTCAATTTCATATAAAATTATATAATAAATATATAATATAATCACAATTATATTAATAAAAATAATATAATAAATGAAGTTTTTAATAAATTAAAATTTTGACATTTCAATATTTTTAATATTATATATATATATATATATATATATATTTTAGTTATAATTTTATGAATTCATTTTAAAAAATTTCACATTTAGTAATTATTTAATAAAAATTATATATATTTATTACAGTAAAAAAATAATATTGATTTATTTAAAGATTAATCAAACTAATAATAAAAATAATAGTAAAATAAAAAAAATAGATTTTTTATTTTATTTTAACATATATTAAAGAAAATATAAGTTTTATTAAGTTTTAGTGAATAAAAATATACTTTTTTTTATAAAAATTTATAAAAAAATTGAATAAAAATAAAACAAATAAAAAAAAATACATGAAAAATAAAATAAATATAAATTTTTTCAATAAAAGATAAATAAATAAAAATAGATAAAATAATGTAATAAATTTTATAAAATTATTTTGGTTTTCTTTTTAACTTTTTTTATATATATATTAATCCATTTACGATTAATTCTATTTTTTTTTATATATTTCCTTGTTCTTAGTGGTAGAAGAAGGAGAAGAAAAGAAATAAAAAGTAAAATTTTGCATGATATATGAAAATTTTTTATGTGAATATACCAGATATAAATATAAATGTACTATTATTTTAATTATATTAAGAGAGATGATATTTATTAATGTCAAATTATATATTAAAAATTAATATTTACTAATCAATTAATATATTCTCGTTAATAATAAAAGTATCTTTATTTTGTGGCACATGAAATTGGATTATCCCTCAAATAAAATTCTACAAGTAGCTTCTCAATATTCTAACATTTCTTTTAATCATATTGATTCTAAGCTTACTCTTTTGCAAAAAAAAAAAAAAATACCAAACTTGATTAGTAATAGTAGAACAACATTTTTTTTGAATTAATCCATGTTGATATCTGGGGTCCCATTGTAATCATTTGTATTGATGGTTACAATTATTTCTTAACAATAGTTTATTATTATAACAGATTCACTTGGATTGTTCTTCTTAAAAACAAAAGTGATGCCAAAACCATTCTTCCTCACTTCATTACACTAACTGAAAATTAACTTTCATACAAACTAAAAAGAATAAGATCTGATAATGGAAAGAAATTCTTCATAAATGATTTATATAACACAAAAGACATTTTTCATGACACTTCTTATTCTGAGACGCCTCGACAAAATGGTATTGTTAAGAGGAAACATCAACACCTTCTCCATGTTTGTAGAGCCTTATTATTTCAAGCTAAAGTTCCTAATATTTTGTCTCATGTTCTCAAACTTGTGTTCATCTTATTAACAAATTGCCTACCATTTTTCTAACTTGTTCAATATATAAAACTAGACTTAACTACCCTCAAAGTGTTTGGATGTTTGTCCTATGCTAGTTCACTCACTTATGGTAGAACCAACTAGCTTCTAAAAGTCTAAAATGTATATTTCTTGGTTATAAACTTGAAACTAAGAGTTATGTTTTGTATAACTTGCATTCTATATCAATTTTTTTCTTCCAGAAATGTATTTCATGAGAACATATTTCCTTATCATACTTCATCATCAAATACTTTTCAAATTCCTATTGATCATACAGATTCTACCAATCACATCACTCTTTTTTATTTGTCATCTACTCCACTAATTTCACCTACCACAACTGTTGCAAATATTGATAATTATTCTAACACTGTTAATGATTTCATTGTTCTTAATGATCATTACAATACTCAAATTATAATTCTTTCAATTTATCTTAGAGTTAAAAATAGGCCTAAATACTTTATCAATATTGTTGTAGTGCTGCCTTGGCATCTCAATATCATTCTACTCCTTATCTTATACATTTATTTCTTTCTAATGATAAATGATCACCAGATTATGTTTCTTTTGTCACAACATATTTGCACAAGTTGAGCCTTAATATTTCAAAGAAGTAAGTCAAAATGACTATTGGCAACAGACTATGACATCTGAACTTCAAGCTCTAGACAGAAACAATACTTGGATTCTGATTCATCTTCCTCTTCGTAAGAAATTAGTAGGTTGTAGATGGGTTTACAGGATCAAACATAGAGTGATGATTCAATTGAGAGGTTTAAAGTAAGACTAGTGGTTGTTCTTTTAATTCTGAGGAATATGTCGTCTCAATAAATCTTCTTACCGAAATAACAAGTATTGTGATCATTGCGAAAGGATTAATCATACTTATGAGAATTGTTGGATTAAACATGGACTTCCACCTTCTTATAAAAACAAAAGTTTTTGGTGATCTTTCTAAGGCTTCTACTAGTGTTGCTAAAATTTCCCATTCTATTGCCTCTGATTCTCCTACTCTATAGTTTGATAAATCAAGTACTCAATTTGGTTTCTTAAAGAGACAATATGAAGTCATACTTGCTCTGTTACAACAGTCATAGATGTCACAATACCAAGGCAAAAACAAACAAACATATTATAATATCACATGATCTTATTAGAAAAACGTTTGATTTTATTCTTTAGCCTCCCTTTCTTAAATAGGTGGCAGAGCATATCTTTTACATTAATATGATAGATTCTTGGAAATATACAATTAAGAGAGGGATTACAAGAGATTTACTATTACAATAATAATTATCAGAGATTCCTAATATGTAGTCTATAAAAGATAATAAAATATATTTATGCACATTAACATCCCCTCAAATTGATACTGGTAAGTGAATCAGCAAAAATTTGCCAACAAGAAATTGATGGCTCTGCCTAGTCATAGCTTTCTTAAATATATTAGCAACATGAAGGTCTGTGGAGATGTAAGGGAGAGAGTAACATTGCTGATCAAGGCTTCCCTAATATAATGACAATTCACTTCAATATATGCTTGGTACATTCATGGAATATGAGATTTGTAGCAATCTGAATAACACTTTTATTATCAGCATGAAAAGGTGTAGGGTTAGGTTGTAAAAAACCAAGTTGCTCCAAAAGACTAGTAACCACACAATTTTAGCACAAGCAGACGACATTGAATGATATTCAGCCTCAGTAGAAGATTTAGAAAGACGATCTTGCTTCTTACATTTCCAAGAAATTAAGGCACCACAAAGAAATATACACCAACTTATAGTAGCCTACGAGTTTCCGGATAACCTGCTCAATCCGCATCGTTGTATGCCATAAGCTTTAAAGATGAGTCTTTCGAAAAGAATAACCCACCTGTAGATGATCCTATAAGTCAGCAGATAATGCGACGAACAACAACAAAATGAAGATGTCGAGGAGAAGACATAAGTTGACTGACTTGGTGAATAGCATATGAAATGTTAGGCTTAGTTGTTGTTAGGTATATAAGACTACCTACCAAACATCGATAGAGAGTTGGATCTGACAAATGATCTCCTTCATCTTTCTTGTATTTAACATTTACTTCCATAGGAATATCAACTGCAGTAATTCCATCTAAACCTGCCAAATTGATCAAATCTAGAATGTACTTTTGTTGGTTTAAAAAAACGCCATTGGATCGATTATTTACTTCTAATCCTAAAAGATATGTAAGAAGTTGTCCAAGATCTTTCATGTGAAATGTTGCACGCACGTAGTTCAGCTTGAAGCTTAGTAATTAATCCATTATCAGTCCCCGTAATGATGAGATCATCCATATAAACCAAAATGAGAACTATACCCGTGGAAGACTTGTGAAAGAAGAGAGAATAATCATATTGACTCTGTGTGAAGGAGAACTTAAAGAGCAGAGTAAGAAACTTCTCAAACCATGCCCGAGGAGCCTGTTTAAACCCATACAAAGAATATTGTAGTTTACAAAAACCAATAGAAGAAGAAGAAGTCATACCAAAGAGAAGTTTCATGTAAATTTCTTCTTTGAGATCACCATGAAGAAAAAACATTTTTACGTCCATTTGATGTAATGACCAAGATTGAGAAGTAGCCATAGTGAGGATAGTCCGAATTATAGTCATCTTGACAACAAGAGCAAATGTCTCCTCATAATCAATGCCATATTCCTGTCTATTACCAAGAGCCACTAATCGAGCTTTGTAGCGATCTAAAGAACCATTAGAGCGAAGCTACTGGAGAAAACCCATTTACTTCCAATAGGTTTAATTGTGAGAGGACAACACACAATGTCCCAAGTGTAATTTTCTTCTAGTGCCTGTAGTTCTTCCTTTATTGCCTTTTTCCAACATTCATGTTCCATAGCTTGTGTATAACTAGAAGGAATAGAAATGGAAGACAAGGTAGTTTATAAAGATACAGGTGAAAAAAAAAAAACGATACCAATCAAGGGGTTTAGATAATCGAGTGGACCGATGAAGAGGTAAAACATAATCTAGTGCAGGAATAGGGATAGAGTCAAGAGTTGGGGCAGAATCATGAAGAATACCAGAAGGATGGTGACAATGTCTTTCATACACAAAGCTAGGCTTGAACCTTTCCATAATTTGTGAAGAATTTGAAAAATGTGGCATAAAAGATAAAGAGGAAGATGATGGTGTAACATATGATGGGAAGAAATACTGATTTTTAAAGAAAACCACATTCTTGGAAACTCTAATGTGACGTGCATGAGGATCATAACAAACATACCCTTTTTGAGTAAGAGCATATCCTAGAAAAGCACACTTAACAGATGGGACAGTTAGTTTATTACGTTCATGAATACGAAGATCAGAGTATGAAGGTGAATGCCTAAACATCTTAAGAAAAGGAAAAACATTATGTAATGTAGGAGAAGGCAGTAGAAAGTGCTTCATATAAAAAACGAGGAGGAACATATGTTTCAAGTAGAAGAGTGCGTACAACATCAAGAAGATGACAATTCTTTCTTTCGGCAACACCATTTTGTTGTGGTGTGGAAGAACAAGAACGTTGAGCTATGATCCCCTCATTTTGAAGAAAACTCTCAAACTTGTTGTTCATCTTATTAATAGGTTGCGTACTACTTTTCTAAATTATAAATCTCCGTATGAACTTGCTCATTTTGCTAAACTAGACTTAACTACCTTCAAAATGTTTGGATGTTTGTCCTATGATTGTTCACTCACTTCTGGAAGAACCAAACTAGTTTGTAGAAGTCTAAAATGTATTTTTTTTTGTTATAAACCTGGAACTAAGGGTTATATTTTTGTATGACTTGCATTCTAAATTCATTTTTACTTCCAGAAATATTGTTTTACATGAGAACATATTTCCTTATCATACTACATCATCTAATAATTCTCAAATTCCTATTGATCATACAGATTGTAACATTGGTATCATCTTTTTTATTTTCCCTCTACTTTACCAACTTTGTAAGGACCCAGTGTGAGATAATTATAATGAGACAGTGGCTTAAGTGGTGAAGGGTGAAAGTGTTTGGTAGAGTTTTAAAAAGGATTATAAAGAGAAAAACAAAGCCTTTTAACCGTCATTATTTCAAATCAACTATCTCTCTAAAACCCTTTTCTCTCCACTCTTTCTACTTTCTCTCTAACTTATCTTCCCCCTCCTTCATCCATTTCAAGATTTGAAGGTACCAAATCGAAGCTTGTAAAGAGTCTATCACATCCAACCTATTGAAATTTTGATTTGGGTAAGTTTTTCTTGCTCCAAAATCCCTAATCCCAAACTATTTTGTCCTTGCATGTGGACCTTGCTACCCTTGCATGTGGTTCTTTTCTCATCAATATGGCTGTATGCTACCTTAGGTTCTTAGTGGTGTGTTTAGATTGCGAAACAGGTGCTTGGATAGCTAGTTAGAGCACTTTGAACTTTGCTAAGAGGTGACAGCAGTGCACTGTTTTAAGAATCGCTTTAAGGTAAGGGAAGCTAGTGTTAGGTTGCGTTTTGAATTGTAGAGAAATATGATTTTGAGCCTGTTATGAACTGATATACCCTGGACTGTGATTGAATATGTGTGTATTAAATGGTTGAAGAATCTACACTTGTGAATTGCTGTCATGATTTGTGGAATTGACAAATTAGACTGTGATGATTTGAGTACTGTGTCCATGTTTAGTGGTATACTTGTCTATTTCAAATTGAGTTTGCTTGGATTTTGAATGATAAGAATCTGGTTTCAGTTTGTATGAAAATGTGCAGATTTGAGAGGATTGTGGAACTTGTGATTTGACTGTGCTAAAATTTCCTAATTCTTATATTGAAATGTATGCTAAAATTATTGTGAATGAGTAAGAGTTAGATGGATTGATTGCTTTGTATCAATTGTGCTTATTGTGATTATTGATGTGTTTGAAATGGAAGGTGGTATAACTTTCAATTGAGTAAAACCTTATTAAATCTATGAATCTGATTTGAGTTGACTTGGTGGTGTGGTAAATTGGAGTTGGTTGATTAAAATTTTGGAGAATAATCTACTTTGAAATAGTGACCTAATAATTTATGAAAATAGGCCTAAAGTAATCTATTGTGACTAGACTTAGGACATGGGTTTTGTTTGAATCCTTGAATAAAATGTGATAATTTGATATGGAGCAAATTGACTGGCGTGGGATGAATTTTGTTTGAGTTAAGCTAACTGAATTCTTCTTTCAGTTGTGATATTTTATAAGAGAACCATTTTGAACTACCCGACCCATCAATTTTTCTTAAAAGGAAAATGAAATAAGTTGATTTAGTATATTTAAATGTATGAAATTTATGAATTGGGTCCAGTAAATCAAAGTGATTTTTTAGCAGAATTTCTAAATAGAACAATTGGGGCTTGACCTAAATTTGGGAAATAGAAAAAGAAACAGAAAAATCTGAACAATCACACCCAGACAAGGGAAGCTAGTCTTAAATTAAATTTAATAGGATTAGGGGAACAAAGATTAGGAACTGAGTAGGTGACTTGTTTCTGGATTGCTACCTTTGACTGAGAGTGGAATGTTAGGTGTGTTGAATGAATGTGAAATCTTTCCTACTTAGATTGAATACTGTAAGTTAGGAACCTGTTAAATTGGACTGTTATAATTTGAGTAATTGACCATGAGCTTGGTTGTTGTTTTGATTGAGTGTGCTTATGTTGCAATAATAAAGTGAATCTGAGATGTTGGGAATTACTTTAAATGCATTGTTAATGTAACTTGATTGGAAATCTAGTGGTATTTGATGAGATTGTTATGTAGAATAATATGTTAAATGGCCACTGTGATACTGAGATTTTGAATTGTTGTAATTCCTTGTTTAGTTGCCTGAGTATATTTGAAATGTAGATAATACAATTTGAGATGAATAGTAGAAATGTATGATTGAGAAAGATGAACATAAAATGGGCAAGAGGCTGTGTAATTCATATTGAGTAGAAGTTTATAATGAAATGAATGATATTTATGTTGGCATGAGGCCTTGGTGCTCCTATTGAGGGGAGCTTGATTTTATGATATGAGTATGATGTTGGCAATGTAGTGTGTATGGGTTTAGGGATATGTTATAGGGTATCCAGACCTTAATGACTCTCTAGGTCACATAGACTAAGATTGTCATGTGGTGAAGGTCGATGGAGGTTTTACCAATTGTCTTTGAGATAGTTGGTGAGACTACCCTGATGTGAGATGGGTGTGGTGATGTTTTATGGATGATCCTGGGGTGAAAAAGACTCAGTGGTCAGACGGTTAGGTCTGTGGTCCTGGAGTACACATTAGGTGCTAGTCTTAAATATTCGAAATTCATACAGTCTTCTGGAAGGCGTCAGTCTTGTTTGTGATGTGTGAATTTTATTATGTGTAAAGCGTTAGGTAGACCCTTACACTTGGATTAGATTGTGTTGAATGTCTTATCTATTTTATAAATTCATGTATGTTCTTTTATATCACTAGCTTACTAGCTTACCCTACTTTGCTGTGTTGTGTATGTTAACTATTATGATCGTGTATTTTGCATGGGAGCAGATGTCAGGTCTGGAGAGGGTTCATTAGTTGGGCGACAGTAGATGTAGGGCACTTGTAGTTGGAGTTAGAAATATTAAGGGATGAAAAAAATTGTAATTTATATCTTAGGGTCTTATTTAGTTTTTCCGAACAATGTAAGAGAATTAGTCCCTTTTAAATCTTGAAATATTATGAAATGTATTAAAATAAACTAGTAATTTAGATATGTTACATTTAATGGTATCAGAGCGGTTGAGTTCCTTAGAATGACCTAGGGTTTTGGGTTTGCCTCACTGGTTGAGTGTTATAGGTTATGTCTTAAGTTGATTTGAGAGAATTAAATTTGTTATGTTTTATTGTGCAAGTGTTTTGTATAGTTGTTTGTTATGATTTAAGGAATTTGAGTATTTTATTCTAATTCAACTTCTTCTCAAATTTTCTTATGATATCTAAGTTAAGGCTTAGTCCTCACTAAATATTTTTTTTCCTCTTTAGAGATAAGTCATTGGCTTAGTTGGAAAAAAAATTGTTTTATGTCATTTTCATATCAAGTAGGCAGATTGTTTAAAGGAAGAAAGTAAACTTGATAGAGTATTGAAGGTGCACACTCAAGACTCCGTCAAAGATTAATTTCTTTCTTAAACTATTAAAATTCTTATAATCTAGTGAAAGATTTATATTTCTTTTATGGTAGTAAGCTTAAAGTGTTACTTGAATTTTGGAGCGACACACTCTTTTGTGTCAGATGTTTGTGTTGATGTGATGAGTTTGTTTATACAAGAACTGCCTTTAGAGATATAGCTTTTACACTAACTTTTAGTAGGGTGAAAGCATCTTGAGCTTGTGTCCAATGGTCCAATGTCCAGTTAGAGTGGAGGGACACAGATATAAGGTGAATCTATATTGCTTATCTTTCCAAACCTAGATGTAATTTTAGGGATAGATTGATTGTCTGCAAACTGTATTCTTATCGATTGCGGTCTGAAAGAGTTGATCTTTTCATCTAATACAATGAAGCGAGAGTTGTTGTCTGCTAATCAGATATGGAAGGAGGAGTTGAGTGATGGTTGCATGCTACGTTATTCCTACTTAGATAGAGGTTGAGGTAGGGAGTAAGACGAATGATATTCCAATAGTGAAGGAGTTTCTAGGTGTGTTCCCTAAAGAGATTCTAAGTTTGCCTCCTAGGAGAAAAGTGGAGTCTCTATTGATCTAGTACCAAGATCAATATATAACTGATTTATTGGCAGAAACTGAAAAAATTGTGTATAGACCAGTATCAACTCCAATGGATCCTTATTACAAGTTATGTAAGGCTGAAGATGAACCAACAGTAGAGAAAAAGATGTATCAGAGACTAGTTGGAAAATTAATATATTTGGCTCACACATGATTAAACATTGCTCATTCAATGAATGTCATCAGCCTATTTATGCATGAACCAAAGGAATCTCATCTTCAAGCTGCTTATAGAATTCTACATTACTTGAAGGACAACCTTGGAAAGGGAATACTATTCAAAAGAAATGCAAAACTAACTCTTGAAGCTTATACTGATGCAGATTATGAACTTGCTGAATTACAAGCTCTTAAAGTGTATACTGATTTTTGAAAACAACAACTTTTGGTTTAATTTTTTATGGCCCTTCAAGATGATTTTGAAGGAATACGTGGGATGATCTTACATCGTCATCCTCTCCCTACTATTGATGTTGATAATAAGTTGTTGGCTAAAGAAATATGACTTAAGTCCAATCTTATTTCTGATAAAGGAATTCTCTTTGCTCTTTCATTTATCTTTGTTGCTCCATTTAATAAAAGGTAAATTTCAAGGAAGGGTTAGTCATCATGAATGTAATTATTATAAAGAAAAGGATCATTGGAAAGGACAATGCCCAAAATTATTGAAGCCTCAACAATTACCTCCATGGCGATCTTCTTCCAATCAATCAAATCCCAAATATTCTGAATGCTCATCCTCTCATGTTACCATTACTTCTCCTATTGAGCAGTCATATACTTCCAATACCACTTCTCAAGTAGTTTATCTTATAGAAAAATTTCAACAATTTCTTACTACTCAATCACATGCCATGTCTACTTCATCTTAAAATATTTGTCTTCTTTGAACTCTTCAGGTATGTCCTCTTCTTTGTGGATTCTTGATTTACAAATTAGTGATATTTCTTATTGTTGTTGTTGTTGTAAACTTGTTAAATTTACTATCTTACCTTTTACCAAAAAAGTTTCTACCTCTCATATACCTTTTGACTTGATTCATTATGATGTATGGGGTCCATCACCAGTTCCTACAAAACAAAGATCTCTTTATTATATTTCATTTATTGATGATTTTGGGTTTATCATATGAAACATCGTTCGGAGTTTTTTGATATATATATTATGTTTCGTGCTTTACTTAAAATCCAACATAATGTTATTATTAAGTGTTTTCGTTGTGATGTGGGCGGTGAGTACACTTCTAATAAATTTTTTGAATTATTACAAATACACTTTGATCAGTCATATTCTAATCATGTGATCAAAATCTTCATATTACGTTGCTAGATTAGTTTCCATTATGACAGATTTTTACATATCATTATAATTATTTTATTCCATCTTTATAATAATTTTATTTCCTTAATATCCCTTAAAATTTGCAGCTATTACCTTATTTGCAGTCTTATATTTTTACTTGACCTCTATATATTTGTGTGGATTTTTAATATGAATAAAATTGATTTTTCTATTTCCTCAAATTCAAATTCTCAATTTGTTATGGTATCAACGCTCTTTTAGAGAGAGATTTATTGTATGTATCAATGGCTAATGAAGCCATGTATCCCTATACTTTACAAGATGCACAAAATGCATCAAATGCTTTATATATACAACCAAATGAGAACCCCTCCACCGTCCTAGTTTCACCACCACTCATAGATGGGAATTATCACAATTGATCTCGTGCGATGAAGATGAGTCTATTAAAAAAAAACAAGTTAGGATTCGTTGATGGCACAATTGCATAACCACCAAAGAATTATGGGATTTTTCCTTTTTGGGAAAGGGGCAACATGCTTGTTCTTAATTGGCTAAAAAAGTCGATGAGCAAGGAAATTGTACAGTCCATCCTTTGGTGTGAGAAGGCTTCAAACATGTGGAAAGAGCTCCGTGAGAGTTTTTCTCATATTGATCTATTCAGAATCTCAGAAATTTAAGAGGAAATCTTCAGTCAGAGACAAGGTGACAGCTCTGTCTCAAAATTTTATACTACACTAAAAACTTTATGGGATGAATTAGATGTTTTGAATCCTCTTTTTATTTGTACATGCAATCCGTGCAATCAAAGAAATTGAAGAGGAGCGCCATAAGAATCAAGTGGTTAGATTCCTACGAGGGCTAAGTGACCAATATTCCAGTATCAAATCATAACTGATACTCTTGGATAATCTTCCTAATGTGAATAGAGTTTTTGCATTGGTTGTTCAACAGGAACGACAATTTACCATTGAGAATGTTTTGTCCCAAAGGCTCTTATTGCGGCTAGTAATGATGCATCAGAATCTAAAAGAAATCAAGGAAATAGTAATGGTTGGAAATATAAATACACTTTCAAGAAATGTTCGTGATGTGGAAAAATGAGTCACACAGTTGATATTTGTTATAAAAAACATGGTTTCCTTACTAGCTTTAAGTTCAGAGATAATCCAAGATCTGCAAATATGGTGATGGCTAAAGAAGATGAGACCAACTGCCCAGAAGATTTATTAGGAAACGATACACAAGGAAGTGCATGTTTTAGTCTTACTACAAGTCAATATCAAAATTTATCGGCCTTACTGCCACAACAAGAGCAGAGGGACTCCACACAACATGCTGCTCATGTAAACACTTGTACTGATTTAGATTCAACAAGTAATGATAATGTATTTATATCTAGATGGATCTTGGATACTAGTGTCACAAACCACATTTCGAATTCCCTTAATAACTTTACTATATATAAACACATACCACTTATCAAAGTGTGTCTACCTAACGAAATATTTATTTCAACCATCATTTCTGGCACAATTCATATTTCATCCAATTTTGTTTTGACTGATGTTTTATTTCTACCAAATTTCAAGTTCAATATAATATCAGTTACAAAATTAACTCAAACTCTTCATCGTAAATTGAGTTTCCTTGATGAGGTTTATTCGATATAGGATTCCAATGCTTGCAAGGTGATTGACAAGGTTAAAACAAAAAGAGGTTTATATATTTTCACACAGACAACCGAGACTTCTCAATCATCTATTCACAATATCATTTAAGAAAAAACTTTCCTATAGTTTTCCTTCTAGTTTTCTCAATTTATGGAATTATAGATTAGGTCATCTATCTTTTAATAGAGGTCAAGTAATTATTGAAATGTTTCCTTTTATTCATTGTAATAAAAATCATGTTTGTGATATATGTCATTTTACAAAACAAAGAAAATTGAGTTTTTCTTTGAGTTCTTTGAGTTTGTGATATATTTGAATTGATTCATGCTAATATTTGGGGTCTTGTTTCTGAAATATCTATACATGGTCACTCTTATTTCCTTATTATAGTGGATGACTACTTTAGACACACTTAGGTTCATTTATTGAAAAATAAGGCAGAAGTTAAACCTTTAATTTAAACATTTTGTGCGTGGGTAGACAATCAGTTTCAAACCACAATTAAAGGTATTAGAACTGATAATGGTATGAAGTTCAAACTTGACCAATTTTATGCTATAAAAGGAATAATTCACCAAACAGATTGTGTAGAAAACTCCATAATAGAGAGAAAACACCAACATATTCTCAATGTTGCTAGAGCCTTATTGTTTCAAGCTAAACTTCCCAAAATGTTTTGGTCTTATGCAATTATGCACTCAGTTTATCTCATCAACAGGATCCCTACATCAGTCTTAGATAATAGGTGTCCTTATCAACTCTTATATATAAATGTCTTCCTGACCTGACTTAACTCAAGGTCTTTGGATCACTTTGTTTCTCCTCCACACTTCTAGTCATAGGACTAAATTTAATCCTAGAGTCACAAAAATCATTTTCTTGGGATATAAAAATGGCATAAAATGTAATATTGTATATGATCTCAACACTAGAGAGTTGTCAATATCTAGGAATGTCATATTCCATGAAAATATCTTTCCATATAGACTGCAATTATTTATCAATACTACTATTGATTCTAGTATTCCCCTGCCCAATTTTATTCTTGTGGAACCTTTTGATTATATTTTGCCACAAATTGAGTTGGAACCTGAAAAAGACAAAATCCTCTTATAATTGTTGCTGCCACTACTTTGCCACATCACTCTTCAAGCAAAGATAATCTTTATCCTCCTTCTCAAATGCCTTCCTATAATTATTTAAAACATTTATATCAATATTTTGTTATGAATATCACCACCACACCTCAACCCACTAGATATTCTGAAGACATCAAACATGAATATTGTAGGATAGCCATGGATCAAGAGCTGGAGGCACTAACAAGTAATAATACCTGGGTTCAGGATGTAAACCACCTGATAAAACTTCAAACTAGGAATGACTAATATACATTCTCCATAATTTGAGGGGAGTTAATACACGTGATCAGTTAGATTCTAATACATGATCTTCTTCATATTATATTGCTAGATTAATTTCCATTACGATATATTTTTACATATATTTATAATTATTTTATTCTATTTTTTTGATATGAGTGTTTCTATTTCTGAACCAACTCCTATGTATTGTGACAACAAGAGTGCTATTCAAATTTCTCATAACTCGGTATTTCATGAATGCACAAAGCATATTGAAAGTGATTATCATTTCACTTGTCATCATCTTCAACATGGAATCATTACATTGCCTTTTATTTCTTCGACTATGCAAATTGCTTATTTGTTTACAAAATCCCACTTTGTTAAAGGTTTTCATTTTTTAATTGACAAACTCTCTATGCTTCATGCTAATGCATTGTGAGTTTGAGGGAAGAAGTTAGAATATTATATATTAATTAAGGGTAATTTAGTCTTTATACTATTAATATATTGTCCTATTTATATCCTTGTTATGACTTATATCTTTTAGAGTTTTCTCATATGTTATTATCATAAATTCTATTTGTCTTTTTTCTTTCTCATGTCTTTTCTCTTCAGATAGGTTCTTATATTATCCGTACATATATACAACAATAACTTATGTTAGCATTGTGTGTTGTTTTGCGTTTTATGTAATCAATTGAAATAATTCAAGATTCATAAATCTATTTCTTCTCCTTCATCCTCTTCTTCAACATTGAATACAAGAACTCACAACCTAGTTTACCAAATATTTCCTTCTTAATAATAAACTTTTAGGCTTAAACCGATTTTAATGGTAGGAGAAAAATATACAAAGGAAACATATATATCTTCAAAACAAAACTCGTTAGTGATAGAAATGAAAATGGTAAAAATCCTAAGTTGTTGTTGTGCTGCACAACCTGCAATCTGATTAGGAAAATGTATTGTTGTTGTATATTGTGATGCATGCTATAGAAAAATTAAAGGGTGGGAGGGAGAATTTTGCTTGAAAGAGAATAGAACCATGTACCTTAAATATAGTGTTCACTACACAACCACATCTCTTTAGTAAATACATGATAAAATTATCTATTTGTAATGTAAAACTCTATATTTTTAAATATTGTTCATGTCATCAACACCATTTTAACAACCATTGCTTTGATTCAATCCGTCTCTCATTTTTATGACACATAATAAAATTATATTTATATTTCTATTATCTTTATAATAGTCATAATTATTTAAAAAAAGATTATGCTAAGACTCTTTATAAATTAAACTAATTTTTTTAATGTTTGAAAACATTACATCATCTATCTTGTTAGAAGTATTAAAAAAAATAAAAAATTTGAGTAATTAAAAAAAAAATCATAAATGTCACTATAATTTACTTAATAAGTATATAATTCTTCTTTTTCGTGTTTAGATTTATTTTTTACTAATCTATTATAAAATATTTTTTTATTATTTACATGTAAAGACTATAAATGATTTTTTTTTCATACATTTCTTTGTAACTTGTTTAATATAACTATTAATAAAAAAAATATTATTTTGACACTAAATTTCTTAATCCATTCATTTTGTCTTGCACCTTTTTTTTGGTTCACATAAGAATGGAAAGTATATAGTTCATACAATTTTCTAAATCAATAAATTCAGTGAAAATTTAAGAGAAAATCCATGATTATGTAAAAAATATTTTCTTTTTTATTTATAAAATTATTTTAAATTAAAATTTGATTAAGTTTCGTAAATGAAAGTCAATTTATCAATGCATTTGAATTATAAAAATAATGGTTTTACAGGTAATACTAATAAGGGGAACTTGACAAAGGAAGGAGGAAGTCAGGGTTACCCAAAATTTTAATTTTAATTTATTATTATTATATATGTAAATAAAATAATGTTTTATTATTATTATTATATATGTAAATAAAATAATGTTTTTTTATTATTTTATATTAAAAAAATTAAAAAATAAATAAAATTTATCCTGATAACAATTTTTATTATATTTTTTAAATTTAATTATGAATAAAATAATAAGTTTATACATCTTATTTTTTATTTTTTATAATAATGAATAAAAATAAATTTAAAAAAATTAAAATTTTAAAAAAATTAAAATAATTATTTTATAATTAATAATAATACTAAATAAAATATGAAAATATAATTTTTTTATATTTATAAAAAAAATCAAATATTAATTCAATTTAAATATATTTTATGAATTTCATTTTTAAATATTTTTACATTATTTATAATCATTTTTTTCTTATAAAAATCTAATATCTAAATATTCTTATCTAAAAATTTTATATAATCAATAATAAAATTTTATATAATATTAAATATAAATTTAAAATAATATAAAACTATAATCAAATTTTTCTTTCCATTCTTAATCTAATATATCTAATATGATCAAATTATATTTTTCAATATAAAATTATATAAAAAATTATATATAAATTAAATCTAAATTATATTTTTTTAATGTAAAATATTTAAATATATAATTTTTTATATAAAAAAATATTTTATTTATCATGAAGAAATATATTTTTATTTTTAATAATTATTATTAGTCAAAAAAAAGAGTTAAATTAAATAATGTTACTTTTATAAATAAATATATATATAAATAAAAAAGATTATAAAAATTAAAAAAATATATATTATTGATTATTGTTTAATGTAAAGAAGAAATAAAATAAAAAAATTTATTTATTTATTACTTTTATTTTTTATTATAATATATTAATATGTATGGCATAAAAATATAAAAAATAGGTATAATTTTTTATATATTATTTATTTATTATATTTTAATTTGATTTTAAAATATTAAAAATTTATTCATATCAATTTTTAAAAATATCTAAAAAAATTATAATTTTATTTTTTAACAGAAAAAAAATTAATAGAATTAATAGATTAAATTTTAATTTATGAAATTTAAATTGAAAATATTATTGAAAAAATTCAAATATATATAATTGTGAGCCACTTTTTTCTAAAATTATCATAATTAATTATAAAAAAAAATTAGTACTAATATTTTAATACATAATTTAAAAAAATCTACAAAATTAAAATTATTTTAGTAATTAACAAAATAAAATTCATAAAATCTACACACAAATCTACAATGATTATCTAATTTATGTAAAATTTAGATTGAAAACAGATAAAATTTAGTATGGTTGACATTATTAATCTTGTAAAAGAAAAACTAATAACAATGTGGTTTACATTATTAATTTTGTAAAAGAAAAACCAATAACATTAGTATGACATATCAGAAACATATGATAAATCCGACCATGATGTATGGTAAAAGAGGAAGGAAATGTGACAGGTGAAATGACTTTGGTTTGGAGAAGAAAAAGAAGAAGAAGCCACATTAGTTTCCATTTATTACTAACAAGGAGTTGGCAATTCCTCAATATGACAACAATGACAGAAAAAAAGAGGTGTAGTCGGTGAAGGAAAATGCAAAGAGAGAGAGAAATGTTTCTATCCTAAGTTGTTGCTGTGATGAAACCCTAAGTTGTTACTCAAAACCTTCTATTTGATTAGAAAAATGTGTTACTGTTATACATTATTAATTTTATTTTAATATTAATTTAATTTATTTCAGTGAGTCAATTTTATCTAAAATTATCTAATAAAAATATAATATAATTATGATTATATTAATAAAAATAATATAATAGATGAAGATTTTTATAAATTTAAATTTTGACATCCTTAATTTTTTTTAATATTATATATATATATATATATTAGCCTTAATTTTATGAAATCAGTTAAAAAATATTTACACCTAAAAACTATTTAATAAAAATTATAATTATATATATTCAATAATTTAACAATAATATTAAAAAAATAATATTGAATTATTTAAAGAATAATCAAGTTAATAATAAAAATACCAAAATAATAGAGAAAATATTTTTATTTTAATATATATTATAGAAAACATAAGTTTTATTAAATTTTAAACAAATTCTAATATTTTATTAGATGAAAGGGTAGGTTGAATAATTGCTATTATGTTGTTGAATGAGAATTGTTGTGATTTGTTTAGGCTACATGACATGAGTCATAGAAGATAAGAAAACAAAATAGTTCATATATTTTTAAATAAAAAAATTAGATTAGGATTTTAAATTTTATTTTTAAAAATAATGGAATAAAAATTTATTATTTTAACGTAGAATTTAGTATTTGTTTGAATGTCTTTTAATATATTATGATTAGGTATAATTATAAAAAAAATAATAATACCAGGAAAACTTATTTAGTGAATAAAAATACATACTTTTTTTTAAGAATTTGTAAAAAAATAAATTGAATAAAAATAAAAAAAATCATTAAAATACATGAAAAATAAAATAAATATAAAAATTTTCAATAAAAAATAAATAAATAAAAATAGATAAAATAACGTAATAAATTTTATAAAATTATTTTGGTTTTATTTTTTTATATTTTTTCTTGTTCTTAGCATGAAGATGATGAAGGAAAATAAAAAAAAAATAAAAACTAGAAACTTGCATGATATTGGAAATTTTTTTATGTGCTATAAACTTATTATTATTTCATATATAAGAGAGACGATATTTACTAATGTCAAATTATATATTAAAAATTAATATTTATTAATTAATTAATTAAAATATATTAATATTGGTGATATAGATAATGCATGAAGGCAAAGTTTTCCTAAACACATTTTAATTTACTTTAATATGATATATAGTTACCTCCTTGTTAAGCATTTCATTAAGAGATATTGTTTTCATATTGTGGCACATGGTAGAGAAAAATTAAAGGGTGGGAGAAAGAATTTTACTTGAAAGAAAATGAAACCGTCTACCTTAAATATTTCTATAATTATTTAATATTTTTTTCTTTCATAAAATTATTTTATTTTAAATTGATAGTATTGTTGAGAGGAAACAATAACACCTTCTCCATGTTTGTTGAGCCTTATTATTTCAAGTTAAAGTTCCTAATATTTTTTCTCATGTTCTCAAATTTATTATTCATCTTATTAACAAATTGCCTACCATTTTTCTCAATTATAAATCTTCTTATGAACTTGTTCAATATATAAAACTAGACTTAACTACCCTCAAAGTGTTTGGATATTTATCCTATACTTGTTCACTCACTTATGGAAGAACCAAACTAGTTTGTAGAAGTCTAAAATGTATTTTTCTTGGTTATAAACCTGGAACTAAGGGTTATGTTTGTTGACTTACATTCTAAATTCATGTTTTTGTTGACTTACATTATAAATTCATTTTTACTTCCATAAATGTTGTTTTACGTGATAATATATTTCCTTCTTATATCATTGATATCATTTTTTTTCCTTCTACTTCACCAAGTATTCTAACACACTTAATAATTTCATTGTTTCTAATGATCATCACAATACTAAAATTATAATTTTTAAAGTTTCTTTTAGAGTTAAAAATAGGCCTAAAAATACTTGGATCAATACTGTTGTAGTGCTGCCTAACTTCTGAATATCATTCTATTCCTCATTCTATGCATTTATTTTTTTCTTATGATAAAAGTTCAGCTAATTATGTTTTATATTCATGGATCTCAAAGAAAAAAAATAGTTCAAAATAGTCTTTAAGGGAATATTATTATATTAAAAAAATATGATTTTTCTGTTGATACCTTTTTCTTTTTTTTCATTCTTTTTTTTCATTTTCATACTTTTTAAATTGATGAATTCAATTTTCTAATTTTAATTTAATATTTAATAATAATTTTTTATCTTAACAAAATTAAGAAAAATCTAAATGTGACTTTAATCATCATTTATATCTAAATATAATATTTATTTACTATTATAAAAAAATAAAAAACTAAAATCATATAATTTTAAATGTTGGAAAAGTGAATTAATTAATTTAAAAATATAAAGATAAAAAGATAAATTTAGAAAAAAATATCAAAAATATATTTAACTTTTATTTAAAAGAAAATAATAAATAAGTTAAATGATGGATGTAAATAGGAAATAAAAAAAATAGAGTGAATAAAAAAAATACGTGAAAAATATAATAAAATAATAGTTTTTGTTGTAAAAGAAATACATAAAAAGTATATAAATTGAAAAAAAAATAATCATATAAATAAATTTGAACAACTTTTCATATTTCTTAATTTCAAATTAGTTCATTAACATTAATAAAAAAATTTAAAAAATACAAATATCATATTTAAATATATATCACTAAATACTACTTTTACGTTAGAATAAAATATGTTTAAATTTATATTTTAAAATAGTGTAAAAGTTTTTCATGAATTCATTAGAAAAAATCATTAACCTCATTATTGAAATACTAATTATGTAGATGCAGTAGTATTAGAGTCACATAAAAGCTGTCCCAATCTTATTTATTTATTTTGTGTAAGTTTGGTAGATGAAAGTCAATTTATCAATGCATTTGAATGATGAAAATAATGATTTTATGAATGAGAAGAGTTAAAGTTCTTATCGACTAGCAGAACAGAAGTTGATAAAGAAGGGAAAGAGGAGGCTAGGATTATCTAAAATTTTAATTTTAATTTATTATTATTATATATATAAATAAAATTTTATTATTATTATTTTATATTAAAAAATTATTTAAAAAAATAAAATTTATTCTTTTAGAATATTTTGATAAAAAAATTTAATATATTTTTTTAATTTAATTATGGATAAAATTTTTTATTTATGTATCTTATTTTAATGATAATGAATAAAAATAAATTTTAAAAAAATTAATAAAAAAGTTTGAAATAATTATTTTATAATTAATAATAATACTAAGAAAATATAATTTTTTATATTTATAAAAAAATTAAATATTAATTAAATTTAAAGATATGAAATTTATTTTTAAATACTTTTATATTATTTATAATCAATTTTTTTTATAAAAATCTAACATCTAAAAATTTTATATAATCAATAATAAAATTATATAAAATATTACATATAAATTTAAAATAATATAAAATTATAACCAAATTTTATTTTTCATTCTTAATTTAATATAATTAAATTATATTTTTGAATATTATATATTATATAAAAAATTATATATAAATTAAATTTAAATTATATTTTTTTAATCTAAAATATTTAAATATATAATTTTCTATATAAAAAATATTTTATTTCTTATCAAAATATATACATTTTATATTTGAATTATATTTTCTTGTAATAACTATTATTAATAGAGAAAAAAATTAAATTAAATTAAATAATATTACTTTTAAAATATATATATATATATATTTATATATATATATATAAATATAAAAGAAGATAATAAATGATTAGTATATATATATATATATATATATATTTTATAGACTATTAAAATTCAAAAATTAAAAGGTTTAGAATAAAAGAAATATGTACATTATTGATTATTGTAAAAAAGAAATAAGATAAAAAAAATTATTTATTTATTATTTTTATTTATTATTATAATATATTAATATATATTGTATAAAAATATAAAAAAATAGGAATAATTTTTTATATATTATCAAATAATTAGTAGTGTTAATGTTTTATTATATTTTAATTTGATTTTAATAATTATTTAGATTAAACTTTAAAAAAATTATAAATTTATTTTTTAAGAGAAAAAATAAATTATTAGGATTAACTGATTATATTTTAATTTATCAAAGGACAAAATTCAAATATATAGGATTCTCAACAATTTTCTTCTAAAATTATTAGAATTAAGCATAAAAAAGTTAATACTAATTTATAAAATCTATTCATAAATTCTTCGTGCTTATCTAATTTATGTAAAGTTTAGATTGAAAAGCATGTATGATAATTAGTCTTACTAGAACAACTTTGATTTGTAGAAGGAAAAGAAGAAGATGTGTAATTGGTGAAGGGAAATGCAGAGAGAGAGAGAGAGAGAGAGATCGGTTGATCGGATGAAAACCCTAAGTTTGCACAACCTTCAATTTGATTAGGAAAATGTGTTACTCTTATATATTGTGACGCATAGATATTGTGATGCATGGTAGAGAAAAAACTACATATATAGGGAAAGATCTATGTCATTCCATTCTACGTGTGCTTTAAACTTTTCAAATGATGTATAATAAAAATATAATATAATCACAATTATATTAATAAAAATAATATAATAAATGAAATTTTTTATAAATTAAAATTTTGACATCTCAATCTTTTTAATATTATATATATATATATATATTAATTAGTTTTAATTTTATGATTTTAATTAAAAAATTTTCAGTAATTATTTAATAAAAATTATATATATTTAATAATTTAATAATTATAGTAAAAAAGTAATATTGAATTATTTAAGGATTAATCAAACTAATAATAAATTAAAAAATAGAATTTTTTATTTTTTTAATATATATTAAAGAAAATATAAATTTTATTAAGTTTTAAATAAATTTTAGTGAATAAAAATACACTTTTTTTTGTAAGAATTTATAAAAAAATTGAATAAAAATAAAACAAATAAATAAAAATACAAGAAAAATAAAATAAAATAAATATAAAATTGTTCAATAAAAAGATAAATAAATAAAAATGGATAAAATAATTTAATAAATTTTATAAAATTATTTTGGTTTTCTTTTTAACTTTTTTTTTATATATATTAATCAATTTATGATTAATTCTATTTTTTTTTATATTTTTCCTTGTTCTTAGCTGTAGAAAAAGGAAAAGAAAAGAAATAAAAACTAAAATCTTGTATGATATATGAAATTTTTTTATGTGAATATATCAGATATAAATATAAATGTACTGTTTATTTCATACGTAAACAATTATATCAAGAGAGATGATATTTACTAATGTCAAATTATATATTAAAAATTAATATTTACTAATCAATTAAAATATATGAATATTGGTGATATAGATAATGCATGGACGCAAAGTTTCCTTAAACACATTTTAATTTATTTTAATATGACATATAGTTATCACAATTGAGCTTACTTGTAAACAAAGTTCAAAATCTCTTTGTTAAACATTTTATTAAAAGATATTATTTTCAAATATAAAGAGAAAATATTATTTTATTTTATATTATTAAACTAGTCTATTTATATTAGAGTGGAATATTTTCATTCTATTAATTTCTTTTTTTATTTTTCTTTTATAATTATAAATAGTTACTTGATTTATATAATAATAATAATAATAATAATAATAATAATTACTTAAGATTGTATATTTTTGTGTTTTGTTATGTAATTAATCGAAATAATTCAAGATTCATAAATATATATTTTTTCTCCTTCATCCTCTTAATCAAGATTGAATACAAGAACTCACATTGTTTCTCTTAAAACTTCTTTCTCTTCTACAAACTTATCCTCTCCATCTTTCTTTACTTTCTCATAGTGACCTCTAACACTACGAACACTAACAAATCCAACCCTAACAATCTCTTCCATCACCTTGTGAATCCGGAAAATCTTTTCTTTCTTCACCCAAGAGAAAAGTTTGCTCTTATTCTTGTCACTCCTCTACTCACTGATAACAAATATCAACAATGGAAACACGACATGATCGTCGCTCTCAAAACGAAGAAAAAAAGAATAATTTGTCCAAGACATGATTCCTTGTCCAACTTCTACCGATCCTCTTTACGAAACTTGAAAAGAATGTAACAAAATTGTGATATATCGGCTCACACGCTCCATTAAGCCTTCTATTAAACAATCAATTATGTGCATGGACACAAAATTGTGATTCTACTGTTTCAATACTATACTCGTCTTAAATTTTGGGGACAGAGTTCCGTGTTGCTGATTCGGAACTTCAGAATTGCAGGCAAGGTAATTCTACTCTTTCAATACTATACTAGTCATAAATTTTGGGGAAAGAGCTTTCAATTTATTGTATTGTGTACGTGTTCTACTCCCTGTAATTGTAGTTTAATCTCGAAAATTAAAAAAAAAAAAAACATTCCTAAGTCATGCTCATGGAACCTAGCCTAAACTTGTGAAGACTTTCTCCTTAGTTCTTCAACTAGAATGCAAATTCAGTGGTGGTTCCTACTCCAATAATTCACAAGAATCTATTGCTAATGTAAATTTTCAAGATAACTTTAACAAAAAAAATTTTCCAAATAGTGGTGGTTCTTTTAATTCTCGAGGAAGAGGTAGTTTCAATAAATCTTCTGACCGAAATAATAAGTATTTTAATGATTGCCAAAGGACCAATCATACTTATGAGAATTGCTGGATTAAACATTCTTTTGTTGGTCCTTCTAAGCCTTTGTTGAAGTTTCCCATTCTTTTGTCTTTGACTCTCCTACTTTAGAGGTTGATAAATCAAGTACTCAATTTGGTTTCTCAAAGGAACAATATGAAGCCATACTTTCTCTCTTACACCAGTCACAGAAAGCCTTCCTTCCAATGTCAACTGTTCACATTAATGTATTGTCAATTCTTCAGATTTTGTACCTTCCTCTTCTACTTAGATATTTAGATAATGGTGCTACTGACCACATTTGTCCCTTTAAATCTGTCTTTACTAATCTTACACCAATTTTTCCTATCTCAATTTGTTTACCTAATCATCAATTAGTCATTGCTAAATTTTCTGATACAATTATTTTAGGAAATCTAATTCTTCTTGACACTCTATTTGTTCTTGATTTTTCGGTTCAATTAATTCCTATTCTAAAATTGACTAATTTCAATGGTTGTCTTGTCATTTTCTATAAAAATTATTGTGTTATTGAACAAACAACTATCTTCTAGATGATTGGAGTAGTTAAAAAGGATCAAGGCCTATTTCATCTCTTAGAAAATAAAAACTTTAATGTTTCTAATTCAAGTACTTTCTCGTGTCAATCTTCATCTCAACATACTGCTCTCGTTAATAATAAAAGTATCTTTACTTTGTGGCACATGAAATTGGATCATCCCTCAAATAAAATTCTACAAGAGGAATCTGATTTTGGGCCTGTTATGGACTGATATCTCTGGACTGTGATTGAATATGTGTGTGTTAAATGATTGAAGAATCTACACTTGTGAATTGCTGTCATGGTTTGTGGAATTGACAAATTAGACAGTGATGATTTGAGTACTATATCCATGTTTAGTGGTATAGTTATTTATTTCAAATTGAGTTTGCTTGGATTTTGAATGATAAGAATCTAGTTTTAGGTTGTATGAAAATGTGCAGATTTGAGAGGATTGTGGAACTTGTGATTTGACTGTGCTGAAATTTCCTAATTCTTATATTGAAATGTATGCTAAAATTATTGCAAATGAGTAGGAGTTAGATGGATTGATTGCTTTGTATAAAATTGTGCTTATTGTGATTATTGATGTGTTTGAAATGAAAGGTGGTATAACTTTCAATTGAGTAGAACTTTATTAAACCTATGAATCTGATTTGAGTTGACTTGGTGGTGTGGTAAATTGGAGTTGGTTGATTGAAATTTTGGAAAAGAATCTACTTTGAAATAGTGACCCAATAATTTATGAAAACAGACCTAAAGTAATCTATTGTGACTAGACTTAGGACATGGATTTTGTTTGAATCCTTGAATAAAATGTGATAATTTGATATGGAGCTAATTGACTGGTGTGGGCTGAATTTTGTTTGAGTTAAGCTAATTGAATTCTTGTTTCAGTTGTGAAATTTTATAGGAGAACCATTTTGAACTATTCGACCCATCAATTTTTCTTAAAAGGAAAATGAGATAAGTTGATTTAATATGTTTAAATGTATGAAATTTATGAATTGGGTCCAGTAAATCAAAGTGGTTTTTCAACAAAATTTCTAAATAGAGCAATTGGAGCTTGACCTAAATTTGGAAAATAGAAAAAGAAAAAGAAATATCTAAACAATCACACCCAGACAAGGGAAGCTAGTCTTAAATTAAGTTTAATAGGTTTAGGGGAACGTAGATTAGGAATTGAGTAGGTGACTTGTTTCTGGATTGCTACCTGTGACTGAGAGTGGAATGTTGGGTGTGTTGAATGAATGTGAAATCTGCCCTACTTAGATTTAATACTGTGAGTTAGGAACCTGTTAAATTGGACTGTTGTAATTTGAGTAATTGACCATGAGCTTGGTTGTTGTTTTGATTGAGGGTGCTTATGTTGTAATAATAAAGTGAATCTGAGATGTTGGGAATTACTTTAAACGCATTGCTAATGTAACTTGATTGGAAATCTAGTGGTATTTGATGAGATTGTTATGTAGAATAATATGTTAAATGGCCATTGTGATAATGAGATTTTGAATTGTTGTAATTCCATGTTTAGTTGCCTTAGTATATTTGAACTGTAGATAATACAATTTGAGATGAATAATGAGTAGAAATGTATGATTGAGAATGATGAAACATGAAATGGGTAAGAGGCTGTGTAATTCATATTGAGTAAAAGTTTATAATGAAATGAATGATATTTATGTTGACATGAGGCATTGGTACTCCTATTGAGGGGAGCTTGATTTTATGATATGAGTATGATGTTGGTAATGTAGTGTGTATGGGTTTAGGGATATGTTATAGAGTATCCAGACCTAAATAACTCTCGAGGTCACATAGACTAAGATTGTCATGTGGTGAAGGTCGATGGAGGTCTTACCAATTGACTTTGTGATAGTTGGTGAGGCTACCCTAATGTGAGACAGGTATGGTGATGTTTTATGGATGATCCTGGGGTGAAAAAGACTCTGTGGTCGGCCGGTTAGGCCTATGGTCCTAGAGTACACATCAGGTTCTAGTCCTAGATATTCGAAATCCATACAGTCTTCTGGAAGGCATCAGTCTTGTTTGTGATGTGTGAATTTTATTATGTGTAAAGCGTTAGGTAGACCCTTACACTTGGATTAGATTGTGTTGAATGTCTTATCTATTTTATAAATTCATGTATGTTCTTTTATATCACTAGCTTACTAGCTTACCCTACTTTGCTGTGTTGTGTATGTTAACTACTATGATTGTGTATTTTGCATGGGAGCAGATGTCAGGTCTGGAGAGGGTTCATCAGTTGGGCAGCAGTAGATGTAGGGCGGTTGTAGTTGGAGTTAGAAACATTAAGGGATGAAAAAAAATTGTAATTTATATTTTAGGGTCTTATTTAGTTTTCCCGAACAATGTAAGAGAATTAGTCCCTTTTAAATCTTGGGTTTTGGGTTTGCCTCACTGGTTGAGTATTATAGGTTATGTCTTAGGTTGATTTGAGAGAATGAGATTTGTTATGTTTTATTGTGCAAGTGTTTTGTATAGTTGTTTGTTATGATTTAAGGAATTTGAGTATTTTATTCTAATTCAACTTATTCTCAAATTTTCTTATGATATCTAAGTTAAGGCTTAGTCCTCACTAAATATTTTCTTTCCTCTTTAGAGATAAGTCATTGGCTTAGTTGGAAAAAAAAAATTGTTTTGTGTCATTTTCATATCAAGTAGGCAGAATGTTTAAAGGAAGAAAGTAAACTTGATAGAGTATTGAAGGTGCACTAAAGACTTCGTCAAAGATTAATTTCTTTCTTAAACTATTAAAATTCTTATAATCTAGTGAAAGATTTATATTTCTTTTATGGTAGTCAGCTTAAAGTGTTACTTGAATTTTGGAGCGACACACTCTTTTGTGTCAGATGTTCGTGTTGATGTGATGAGTTTGTTTATACAAGGACTGCCTTTAGAGATATAACTTTTACATTAGTTTTTAGTAGGATGAAAGCATCTTGAGCTTGTGTCCAATGGTCCAATGTCCAGTTAGAGTGGAGGGATACAGATTTAAGGTGAATCTAGTTTGCTTATCTTTCCAAACCTAGATGTAATTCTAGGGATAGATTGTTTGTCTACAAACCGTATTCTTATCGATTGTGGTCTGAAAGAGTTGATCTTTTCCCCTAATTCGCTGAAGCGGGAGTTGTTGTCTGCTAATCAGAGAGGCGTTGAGTGATGGTTTTGCATGCTACGTTATTGCTACTTAAATAGAGGTTGAGGTAGAGAGTAAAACGAGTGATATTCCAATAGTGAAGGAGTTTTTAGGCGTGTTCCCGAAAGAGGTTCTAAGTTTGCCTCCTAGGAGAAAAGTGAAGTCTCTGTTGATATAACTGATTTATTGGTAGAAACTGAAAAAATGATGAACCAACAGTAGAGAAAAAGATGTATCAGATACTAGTTGGAAAATTAATATATTTGGCTCACACATGATTAAACATTACTTATTCAATGAATGTCATCAGCCTATTTATGCATGAACCAAAGGAATCTCATCTTCAAGCTGCTTATAGAATTCTACATTACTTGAAAGACAACCTTGGAAAGGGAATACTATCATAAAGAAATGCAAAACTAACTCTTGAAGCTTATACTGATACAGATTATGAACTTGCTGAATTGCAAGCTCTTAAAGTGTATATTGATTTTTGAGAACAACTTTTGGTTTAATTTTTTATGGCCCTTTGAGATGATTTTGAAGGAATACGTGGGATGATCTTACATCGTCATCCTCTCCCTATTATTGATGTTGCTGTTAATATGTTGTTGGCTAAAGAAATATGACTTAAGTCCAATCTTACTTCTGATAAAGGAATTCTCTTTGCTCCTCCATTTATCTTTGTTGCTCCATTTAATAAAAGGGAAATTTCAAGGAAGGGTTAGTCATCACGAATGTAATTATTATAAAGAAAAGGGTCATTGGAAAGGACAATGCCCAAAATTATTGAAGCCTCAACAATTACCTCCATGGCAATCTTCTTCCAATCAATCAAATCCTAAATATTTTGAATGCTCATCTTCTCATGTTGCCATTACTTCTCCTATTCAGCATTCATACACTTCCAATACCACTTCTCAAGTAGTTTATCTTACAGAAAAATTTCAACAATTTCTTACTACTCAATCACATGCCATGTGTGCTTCATCTTAAAATATTTGTCTTCTTTGAACTCTTCAGGTATGTTCTCTGCTTTATGGATTCTTGATTTACAAATTAGTGATATTTCTTATTGTTGTTGTTGTTGTAAACTTGTTTAATTTATTATCTTACCTTTTACCAAAAGTGTTTCTACCTCTCATATACCTTTTGACTTGATTCATTATGATGTATGGGGTCCATCACCAGTTCCTACCAAAGGCGGATCTCTTTATTATATTTCATTTATTGATGATTTTGGGTTTATCATATGAAACATCGTTCTGAGTTTTTTTGATATATATATATATATATATATATATTATGTTTTCGTGTTTTACTTAAAACCCAACATAATGTTGTTATTAAGTGTTTTCGTTGTGATTTGGGCGGTGAGTACACTTCTAATAAATTTTTTAAATTATTACTAATACACTTTGATCAGTCATATTCTAATACATGTGATCAAAATCTTCATATTACGTTGTCAGATTAGTCTCCATTATGACAGATTTTCACATATCTTTATAATTATTTTATTCCAAGTTTATAATGATTTTATTCCCTTAATATCCCTTAATATTTGCACTTGTTACCTTATTTGTAGTCTTATATTTTTACTTGACCTCTATATATTTGTGTGGATTTTCAATATGAATAAAATTAATTTTTTCTATTTCTTCAAATTCAAATTCTCAATTGGTTATGGTATCAATGCTCTTTTAGAGAGAGATCTATTGTATGCATCGATGTCTAATGAAGCCATGTATCCCTATACTTTACAAAATGCACAAAATGCATCAAATCCTTTATATATACATCCAAATGAGAGTCCCTCCACCGTCCTAGTTTCACCACCACTCATAGATGGGAATTATCACAATTGGTCTCGTGCGATGAAGATGAGTCTATTAACAAAGAAAGAGTTAGGATTCGTTATTGGCACAATTGCATAACCACCAAAGAATTATGGGATTTTTCTTTTTTGGGAAAGGGGCAACATGCTTGTTCTTAATTGGCTAAAAAAGTCGATGATTAGTAAGGAAATTGTACAGTCCATCCTTTGGTGTGAGAAGGATTCAAACATGTGGAAAGAGCTCCGTGAGCTTTTTTCTCATGTTGATCTATTTAGAATCTCAGAAATTTAAGAGGAAATCTTCAGTCAGAGACAAGGTGACAGCTCTGTCTCAAAATTTTATAGTACACTAAAAATTTTATGGGATGAATTAGATGTTTTGAATCCTCTTTTTATTTGTATATGCAATCTGTGCAATCAAAGAAATTGAAGAGGAGCGAAATAAGACTCAAATGGTTAGATTCTTACGAGTGTTAAGTGACCAATATTCTAGTATCAGGACATAACTGGTGCTCTTGGATAATCTTCCTAATGTGAATAGAGTTTTTGCATTGGTTGTTCAACAGGAACGACAATTTCCCATTTGAGAATGTTTTTGTCCCAAAGGCTCTTATTGCGACTAGCAATGATGCATCAAAATCTAAAAGAAATCAAGGAAATAGTAATAGTTGGAAATATAAATACACTTTCAAGAAATGTTCATGGTGTGGAAAAATGAGTCACACAGTTGATATTTGTTATAGGAAACATGGTTTCCTTGCTAGCTTTAAGTTAAGAGATAATCCAAGATCTACAAATATGGTGATGGTTAAAAAAGATAAGACCAACTGCCCAGAAGATTTATTAGGAAACGATACACAAGGAAGTGCATGTTTTAGTCTTACTAGAAGCCAATATCAAAATTTATCGGCCTTACTGCCACAACAAGATCAGAGGGACTCCACACAACATACTGCTCATGTAAACACTTGTACTGATTTAGATTCAACAAGCAATGATAATGTATTTATATCTAGATGGATCTTGGATATTGGTGTCACAAACCATATTTCGAATTCCCCTAATAACTTTACTATATATAAACACATACCACCTATCAAAGTATGTCTACCCAATGAAATCTTTATTTCAACCATCATTTTTGGCACAATTCATATTTCATCCAATTTTGTTTTGACTGATGTTTTATTTCTACCAAATTTCAAATTCAATATAATATCAGTTACAAAATTAACTCAAACTCTTCATCGTAAATTGAGTTTCCTTGATGAGGCTTATTCGATATAGGATTCCAATGCTTGCAAGGTGATTGGCAAGGCTTAAAAAGAAAGAGGTTTATACATTTTCACACAGACAACCGAGTCTTCTCAATCATCTATTCACAATATCATTTCAGAAAAACTTTCCTATAGTTTTCCTTCTAGTTTTCCCAATTTATGCCATTATAGATTACGTCATCCATCTTTTAATAGAGGTCAAGCAATTAGTGAAATGTTTCCTTTTATTCATTGTAATAAAAATCATGTTTGTGATATACGCCATTTTACAAAACAAAGAAAATTGAGTTTTTCTTTTGAGTTCTTCTTCTACCATAAATTATGATGTAGGTTCTACCACTACAATATTTGAATTGATTCATGCTAATATTTGGGATCTTGTTTCTGAAATATCTATACATGGTCACTCTTATTTCCTTATTATAGTGGATGACTACTTTAGACACACTTGGGTTCATTTATTGAAAAATAAGGCAGAAGTTAAACCTTTAATTTAAACATTTTGTGCGTGGGTAGACAATTAGTTTCAAACCACAATTAAAGGTATTAGAACTGATAATGGTATGAAGTTCAAACTTGACCAATTTTATGCTATAAAAGAAATAATTCACCAAACAGGTTGTGTAGAAAACTCCATAATAGAGAGAAAACACCAACATATTCTCAATGTTGCTAGAGCCTTATTGTTTCAAGCTAAACTTCCCAAAATGTTTTGGTCTTATGCAATTATGCATTCAGTTTATCTCATCAACAAGATCCCTACACCAGTATTAGATAATAGGTGCCCTTGTCAACTCTTATATATAAATGTCTCCCTGACCTGACTTAACTCAAGGTCTTTGGATCACTTTGTTTCTCCTCCACACTTCTAGTCATAGGACTAAATTTGATCCTAGAGCCGCAAAAATCATTTTCTTGGGATATAAAAATGGCATAAAATGTAATATTGTATATGATCTCAACACTAGAGAGTTGTCAATATCTAGGAATGTCATATTCCATGAAAATATCTTTCCATATAGACTGCAATTATTGATTCTAGTATTCCTTGCCCAATTTTATTATTGTGGAACCTTTTGATTATATTTTGCCACAAATTGAGTTGGAACCTGAAAAAGACAAAATCCTCCTATAATTGTTGCTGCCACTACTTTGCCACATCACTCTTCAAGCAAAGATAATCTTTATCCTCCTTCTCAAGTGCCTTCCTATAATTATTTAAAACATTTATATCAATCTGTTGTTATGAATATCACCACTACACCTCAACCCACTAGATATTCTGAAGACATCAAATATGAATATTGTAGGATAGCCATGGATCAAGAGCTAGAGGCACTAACAAGTAATAATACTTGGGTTCTGGATGTAAACCACCTGATAAAACTTCAAACTAGGAATGACTAATATACATTCTCCATAGTTTGAGGGGGGTTAATACACGTGATCAGTCAAATTCTAATACATGATCTTCTTCATATTATATTGCTAGATTAATTTCCATTACGACATATTTTTACATATATTTATAATTATTTTATTCCATTTTTCTGATGAGTGTTTCTCTTTCTGAACCAATTCCCATATATTGTGACAACAAGAGTGCTATTCAAATTTCTCATAACTCGGTATTTCATGAATGCACAAAGCATATTGAAAGTGATTATCATTTCACTTGTCATCATCTTCAACATGAAATCATTACATTGCCTTTCATTTCTTCGACTATGCAAATTGCTTATTTGTTTACAAAATCCCACTTTGTTAAAGGTTTTCATTTTTTAATTGACAAACTCTCTATGCTTCATGCTAATGCATTGTGAGTTTGAGGGAAGAAGTTAGAATATTATATATTAATTAAGGGTAATTTAGTCTTTATACTATTAATATATTGTCCTATTTATATCCTTGTTATGACTTATATCTTTTAGAGTTTTCTCATATGTTATTATCATAAATTCTATTTGTCTTTTTTCTTTCTCATGTCTTTTCTCTTCAGACAGGTTCTTATATTATCCGTACATATATAAAACAATAACTTATGTTAGCATTGTGTGTTGTTTTGCGTTTTATGTAATCAATTGAAATAATTCAAGATTCATAAATCTATTTCTTCTCCTTCATCCTCTTCTTCAACATTGAATACAAGAACTCACAACCTAGTTTACCAAACATTTCCTTCGTAATAATAAACTTTTAGGCTTGAACCGATTTTAATGGTAGGAGAAAAATATACAAAGGAAACATATATATCTTCAAAACAAAACTCGTTAGTGATAGTAATGAAAATGGTAAAAGTGTTGGTCAATTATAAATGTGTTAGATGTTAAAAGTATGAATAATTTTTTATTTTTAAATTCAAATGGGATCGATTTGCTGTTGTGATGCATGCTATAGAAAAATTAAAGCGTGGGAGGGAGAATTTTGCTTGAAAGAGAATAGAACATTGTACCTTAAATATAGAGTGTTCACTACACAACCACATCTATTTAGTAAATACATGATAAAATTATCTATTTGCAATGTAAAACTCTATATTTTTAAATATTGTTCATGTCATCAACACCATTTTAACAACCATTGCTTTGATTCAATCAGTCTCTCATTTTTATGACACATAATAAAATTATATTTATATTTCTTTTATCTTTATAATAGTCATAATTATTTAAAAAAAAATTATGCTAAGACTCTTTATAAATTAAACTAATTTTTTTAATGTTTGAAAACATTAAATCATTTATCTTGTTAGAAATATTAAAAAAAATAAAAAATTTGAGTAATTAAAAAAAAAATCATAGATGTCATAATAATTTACTTAATAAGTATATAATTCTTCATTTTCCTGTTTAGATTTATTTTTAACAAATCTATTATAAAATATTTTTTTATTATTTACATGTAAAGACTATAAATGATTTTTTTTTCATAAATTTCTTTGTAGCTTGTTTAATATAACTATTAATAAAAAAACAAATATTATTTTGACACTAAATTTCTTAGTCCATTCATTTTGTCTTGCATCTCTTTTTTTGTTCACATAAGAATGGAAAGTATGTAGCTCATACAATTTTCTAAATCAATAAATTCGGTGAAGATTTAAGAGAAAATCCATGATTATGTAAAAAATATTTTCTTTTTCATTTATAAAATTATTTTAAATTAAAATTTGATTAAGTTTCGTAAATGAAAGTCAATTTATAAATGCATTTAAATGATAAAAATAATGATTTTAGAGATAATACAAACAAGCTGAACTTGACAAAGGAAGGAGAAAGTCAGGTTACCCCAAAATATTATTATTATTATGTATGTAAATAAAATAATGCTTTTTATTATTATATATTAAAAAAATTAAAAATTAAATAAAATTTGTCTTGATAACAATTTTTATTATATTTTTTAAATTTAACTATGAATAAAATAATAATTTTATACATCTTATTTTTCTGATAATGAATAAAAATAAATTTAAAAAAATTAAAATTAATTAAAATAATTAAAATAATTATTTTATAATTAATAATAATACTAAATAAAATATGAAAATATAATTTTTTTATATTTATAAAAAAAATCAAATATTAATTGAATTTAAATATATTTTATAAATTTTATTTTTAAATATTTTTATATTATTTATAATATTTTTTCTTATAAAAATCTAATATCTAAATATTATTATCTAAAAATTTTATATAATCAATAATAAAATTTTATATAAAATTAAATATAAATTTAAAATAATATAAAACTATAATCAAATTTTTCTTTCCATTCTTAATCTAATATAATCAAATTATATTTTTTAATATAAAATTATATAAAAAATTATATATAAATTAAATCTAAATTATATTTTTCTAATATAAAATATTTAATTATATAATTTTTTATATAAAAAATATTTTATATATCATCAAAAAATATTTTTTTTCTAATAATTATTATTAGACAAAAAAAATTAAATTAAATTAAATAAGGTTAGTTTAAAATATATATATATATATAAAAAAAGAAGATTATATAAATTAAAAATATATATTATAGACTATTGTTTATTGTAAAAAGAAAATAAAATAAAAAAAATTATTTATTTATTATTATTTTTTATTATAATATATTAATATGTATGTATAAAAATATAAAAAATAGGTATAATTTTTTATATATTATCAATTAATTAGTTATGTTAATATTTTATTATATTTTAATTTGATCTTAAAATATTAAAAAATTATTCATACTAACTTCTAAAAATATTTAAAAAAAAATTATAAATTTATTTCTTAACAGAAAAATAATTAATAGAATTAATAGATTAAATTTTAATTTATCAAATTTAAATTAAAAATATTATTCAAAAAATTCAAATATATATAATTATAAACCACTTTTTTCCAAAATTATCATAATTAAGAAAAAAAAAATAATACTAATATTTTAATATATAATTTAAAAAAAATCTACAAAATTAAAATTATCTTAGTAATTAAAAAAATAAAATTCATAAAATATATACATAAATTTACTATGTTTATTTAATTTATATAAAATTCAGATTGAAAACAAATAAAGTTTCAATCTAGTAAAAGAAAAACCAATAACATTAGTATGCATATCAGAAACATATGATAAATCCGATCATGATGTATAGTAAAAGAGGAAGGAAATGTGACAGGTGAAATGACTTTGGTTTGGAGAAGGAAAAGAAGAAGAAGCCACCTTAGGTTCCATTTATTACTAACAAGAGTTGACAATTCCTCAATATGACAATAATGATAGAAAAAAAGAGGTGTAGTGGGTGAAAGGAAATGCAAAGTGAGTGAGAGAAATGTTTCTATCCTAAGTTGATCACATCGATGTGATCGGTTGATCCGATGAAAACCCTAAGTTATTGCGCATAACCTTCAATTTGATTGGAAAAATATGATAAATCAGACCATGATGTATGGTAAAAGAGGAAGGAAATGTGACAGGTGAAATGACTTTGGTTTGGAGAAGGTAAAGAAGAAGAAGTCACATTAGTTTCCATTTATTGCTAACAAGGAGTTGTCAATTTCTCAATATGACAACAATGAGAGAAAAAAAAGGAGGTGTAGTCAGTGAAGGGAAATGCAAAGAGAGAGAGAGAGAGAAATGCTTCTATCCTAAGTTGTTGCAGGGATCTGATCGGTTGATCCGATGCAAACTCATGATGTATGGTAAAAGAGGAAGGAAATGTGACAGGTGAAGGGAAATGCAAAGAGAGAGAGAGAAATGTTTCTATCCTAAGTTGTTGCAAGGATGTGATGAAAACCCTAAGTTGTTGCTCAAAACCTTCATCAACCTCATTATTAAAATACTAATTATGTCATTATTAAAATACTAATTATGTAGATGCACTAACAGAGTCACATAAAAGCTGTCCCAATCTTATTTATTTATTTTGTGTGAGTTTAGTAGATGAAAATCAATTTATCAATACATTTGAATGATGAAAATAATGATTTTATGACAGAGAAGAGTTAAAGGAACTAGTAGAACAAAAGTTGATAAAGGAGGGAAAGAGAAGATTAGGGTTATCCAAAATTTTAATTTTAATTTATTATTATTATCTATATAAATAAAAAATTTGTTTTTATTATTTTATATTAAAAAATTATTTAAAAAAATAAAATTTAATATATTTTTTTAATTTAATTATGGATAAAATATTTATTTATGTATCTTATTTTAATGATAATGAATAAAAATAAATTTTAAAAAAATTAATAAAATAATTTAAAATAATTATTTTATAATTAATAATAATACAAAATAAAATATATAATTTTCTATATTTATAAAAAGAATTAAATATTAATTAAATTTAAAGATAAAGCTTTATTTTTAAATACTTTTATATTATTTATAATCAATTTTTCTTATAAAAATCTAAAAATTTTATATAATCAATAATAAAATTATATTAAATATTAAATATAAATTTAAAATAATATAAAATTATAATCAAATTTTATTTTTCATTCTTAATCTAAAATAATTAAATTATATTTTCTAATATTATATATTATATAAAAAATCATATATAAATTAAATTTAAATTAAATTTTTTTAATCTAAAATATTGAAATATATAATTTTCTATATAAAAATTATTTTATTTCTTATCGAGATATATAC